>BEXV01000235.1:0-31403 GCA_003118195.1 Hemicentrotus pulcherrimus | reverse complement strand
CCCCCCCCGCCCCCTGGTCCCCTTCTCATTGGAAATAATTTGCTTTTATGGTATATGGACTCATGATGATGATCCACAGCACTTGTATGGCGCCATGTATCTGTTTCAAACGTTGAAAGGCGGCCGCTTCTCCGATAGTAATTGACTACACATTTGCTTGAAAAATGTGTTATTTTTTTAGGTCTGCTTTAAAGCTTTCTAGCTTGTCGGTGTTGCAAAGAACATCTTTACAAAGGAATACGTATCAACAGCAGAAGGATGTGTACTACAGATATTGTCAACATACTTTTCATGAAGGGTGGGGGGAAGATATGGACAATCGCTTCTTTTCCATAGGAAGCACGCTTTAATAAAGCTAAACAAATAAAAAAGGTTATTATAAAACTTTATATACATACTAGTTTCCTACTTGCTATAGCCATGCAGTCAACAGAGGTCCTATGCTTATGTTTTCTTCACCTTTTCTTCTTAACAGCTTCATCTTGGAGGCAACTGCTACCAGTGGTGAGGAGATCATCAACCTATTCTCTGTCATCCCAGCCAAGGGAGTCCTGGTCCCTAACGATAGACCCACGCAGGTCCAGGTCATCTTCAAGTCTAGGAAGGAGATCACCATCAAGGACCAGCCGATCCTGAAGTGCCAGGTACATGTATGATGTCTTCCAGATGTCCAATCAAACTTTGCAAAGGCTTCAAATATGATTTATCTGTGCTTTGAAACTCCCATTGTGTCATATGCTTTAATTTCTACTTATTTTTTTAAAGTTATAGGGAAACCTGTATGTGAAGACCGCTCAAGGGACACAAAAAAAGTAGTCTTTATCTACAGATTCCTTCAGTACATGCTTCAATGATAAACCAATTTCAAGGGAAACAAAAAAGGTGGTCTTCATAGACAGGTGGTTGCTAAAGCAGATTTGACTGTAATAAATTTCCAATCTGTCCTGGGCTCTTTCTAATTTTTTAAAATCAACTTGAAAAAAGTTTTAAATTGAAATTCAATATATTTTGCAAGTGGACTTAATTATTATGATAAGATCCTATATCTATTAAAGAATGTTTTGCAGTTTGTATGGATTGTGGGGACTTCATACTTGGGATGGTGGTATATGCATATGCACAGAATATGTTTTTTTTAAAAGCTGTAACTTCTTTGATAAGAGCACTCCAGTCTGCTACAGGTCATTGAATTGGGTTTGAGAGATTATGTTAAATGAATTATTTGTTGTTGTTGTTTTATCTGTCTTCTTGAAGACTAACATTGAAAATTAAAAACTAATATAAGAGATATATTCATTTTATATATGGTATGTATAACAAGTTTATTACTAAATGTGGCAGTTACTGCAACATTTGTTTGTATGAACAACAATGAGAGAAATGTTAAAGTATTTTTTTTTTAGTTAAAGAAAGACTTCATTTCATTGGTTTGTAAATTGTTTTGTTTGACTCAATAGAATAGCCTATGGAGGGCATAAATATTCACACAAAAAAACACACACACTAATATAACTAATGTTTCTCGAATTTCTGCCATAGGTGATTGAGCCTAACCTGAAAGACGGTGGAGAGACCATCGCAAGCATCCCGGTCAAGCTCAGCGTCCGATCCATCTTCAGCAAGTATAACGTCTACCCCATCAACGACATCAACTTTGGAGCTGTCCTCGTCAATCAGCGTAAGCCACGCACCTTTCAGATTGAGAACAAGGGAGAGTTTGACTTCAAGTACACCATCAACCGCATGGTACGCGACATGCCCATCCAGCCGGCCATGTTGCGAGGAAGAGCGTAAGAGATAATTCTCCTTTCTTTACCTTTACAACTTGAGTTTTGTCAAGTTTTTTCTGGTTTGGTCCATGATTCTCAAGTCATATTTGTAGTTGAAATTTCAGAGAGACTAGCTTTCTGTCCTTTTGCTTTACAATTCTTGTTTTTCATGCATTTTCCTCCAGGTTCCAGGGTTTGTTTATGCCCATGCAATCTGTAGTTATGAATCCTTAATGGATTTTTCTTTGGAACTCCTGTTTTCCAAAGATTTTTCTTCTTTGCTTCCAAATTTATTTCACAAGTAGTTCTTCTTCTTTTAGCAGAGTTAGTTTACTTGGGAGCTAGATTCTTTGGTGTTCAATAGCCTTTTCAGCTTTTTCAAAATTGTCTGGTACTCTAGATTTGTATAATTCCCCCCCCCCNCCCCCCCCCCCCCCCCGATCTTGTTTCTTATTCCTGTCTTTTTGTCTGTCTGTCTCCTTCAGGCTTTACATGTAGAGAAAAACATGAATAAAGTCATCATTTTAGTTATTATTAAAAACTGTCCAACATTTTGTAATTTCTTTTTCTTTTTCATGACTGCATGGTTTGTTCATTGTTAGTAGTAAACCCTCTTTTGCATGCATTTCTGCCCTCTGTTGTTTTTTCTTCAATCAGTTTAATTCATTTACTGCATGCAGTCTGGTTCATATGTTCTGATAAGTAACTGTTAAGTCACCATTTTCTTTTCTATAAAGTGGATCGAGAGCTTCCAAACTTTCCATGTCAATGTCTCTGTTGAGGTAATTATTCTCGGAGTTTGACTGTTTGCATCCAATCTATCATCTTGACCACTGACATGCACACTCCATAATCTTCAGCCATACTGTAATCTAATTACTACCATTTTGTCTAACAATATTGGAGTGAAGTGTTATTATGCCTTGCACGTTTGTATTTACAGGATGATTTCAGTGAGGAGATTTATCATACGTATATGTAAGGGGAATAATGGTCAAACGATAAGAACTAGGTTCTTTTTGTTTATCTTTCTCTTGTTGAGGGTTTTTAATGTGGGCTGAGAACTATGCACAGTGTTCTCAAATATATGCAATTGTGTGATAGATTGATTTTTTCAAAGCCCATTAAGGGACGTTTGTGTACTAGTGTGGATGTTTTGATTTGTAATCCAATGTACCCTCTAATATCCATAGCACCATGTATCCTAAATTTGAAACAGTTTTCTTTTTGTTCAGGTCAGCCATACAGATGTACTCTATGGCTTTATTTATCAATCAAGCCATTCTTTTGAGTATACAGGCCCAATTAATCTAACTTAGCGCACTGGATTAAAAAAAACAAAACTGGTGTCTTGAATCACCATCTCAAAGATTGTTTGTGTGTAAAAAAAATGAAGACATTTGAGTATTACAAAATATGTAAGTGAGGTTTACGGTTACACCAGTATTCTTTCAAGAGTAATAGGTGGCTGTGATAAGGGCCCACTCCTGCTTGACGTTTCGATAGGTTGTACCTATCGTCTTTAGGGTAATTAATGTACAAGGATAAAGACAATGGGTACAATTAACCTATCAAATCTTCTAGCATGACTGGGCCCTTAATTATTTGGGCCACCTAATCATTCTCGATAGAATATGTGGTGTAACCAAAACCCTCGCTTGCATCTATGTTCACCATGGAAGCCTTCAAATATTACACAGTGGCACAGTGGTAACTGCTACTAATATCTCTAGATGCCCAGCAACAGGAGGCATAGGTGATATTTTAGTTTTGTGTCTGTGTTTGACCTTTGTTTACCTGCATGTGTCTATGCTTTGATTTTTGCAGATTTGAGTGATTAGAACGATGTGCAGTCAGTTATGTCACATTGAATAGTACTTTGCAGATTTAGCATTATGTGTGTGCTTGTGATGGCATTACACTTGTAGTGTGCACTGATTCTACAGCCAAATTAGACTTGTCTAATCTCACTGATTTACAATGAACTTCAAATCAATACATAATAGTACCATTAATGTGTGGAATTAATCTCTTCATAAAATGGGTATACATGTACATGTATATGAGCCATTTGTTGATAGTTGTTTGATAGACTTTAGCATTATTGTGCTTTACAGAGATCATGACTATTCAATTCAGAAATCAAGTGAATAGAGAATGAGAGAGAGAGAGAGAGAGAGGAGAAATAGCTGAGAAATTTCTTTGTTTTTTCAGCTTTATAAAAATGAATATCATATGTATTCACAGTTCTGAAATTAGTCTTTTATGCAAAGTTCCTTTTGCTATTGAATAATAATATGTCATATTTCTCACATGCGTATGTATGTTTCAACTTAACCATTCCATGTATCTGTAAATGTTATTGAAAATGTGATATTGTGCATTTATCAATTAATTCAGCCATAAATACCCCCCCCCCATCAAATCAAGATTTTATAATCATGCATTCTATATGACAGACAACATATTCATCTCTGATAATCCTATTATAACACATTTTGAATCCAAAGATTATTCACTGATACCGCTCTCATTCCATATTCCTCTTTATCAGTTTAATGATCATATTTACATAAGGTATCATTGACATTTCATGCTATGTACCAAGTGATTTTAGTGCATATATACTCACTCACTTGTTATGTTACTCCATTTAATCCATGTGCATGTAAATATGGATAGATACTGCTTCATGGGCTACGAGAGATACATGCGGTAAAATAGCAGTCACAAACGATATCCAATTAATATACTACTAGGTTATTTTCAAACACAATTATTTCTCAGTTTGTGGAGAAGTCAGAATACATGCAAATTAAGTGCCATTTTATCGACGTTTCTCTTTTTTTAATGTAAAATTAGCACCAATTTTTCAATACTTGACCTACACTGTAATATGCACACAAGTTTTGTTTGGTTCTTTGTAAATGAAGGTTGCTGTGCAGTACACTTAATGACATGCTGTAGTAAACATATAAACATTTGATCTAAATACAATAATACATGTATACTTTATGATACTAGAAATGGAATTGGACTACTAATATTGACATTAAATTGGGCCTGAAATTTTAAATGTTTGGAAATAAGATTTTGTGTGAATCAAGGAAAAGTCATGCATATAGACATGTGTAATATGTAACTGAATTATGAGATGGAAATGGAAAGTTGAGTTGGAGATATCTACATATATAATTTATGCTATGACATGTATAAATTTATAAGAAATTTGTTCTTTTGTCATTTTAACTTGTAAATTAACTCATGTAATTCAGCCCCTAGCAGCTAGGTTGCCCTGGGGAATTCTTTACATAAATACCAATACAACAATGTTACATGTACCTACATATGTTTTCATGCATTTCTCTCCTATCTTGCTTTAATCATACAGACCACCGGGTACCAACAAGCGTAGCAAGTCCAGAGACGGGTCAAGCTCAGGCTGGTCAGTGGCCAAACCCAAGAGAGCAGAGTCCATCAGGTAAGTCCAGGAAGGCATTGACCTTTGACATTTTGAGTTTTTAGTAAATTTTGCCTTCTTCGGTCAGATTAGATGTCATGAGATTTCAATTTCTGCAATAGACCGGTTTAGTAAAATATTCAAATAATAATTTACCTGGTATCGCATCGCAATTTGCTAAGCATTTTTGCATGGCTGCTATACAAAATATCTTTTGTGTAGCAGTCTTCTTCCATAGAAATGTATAGAATTTCATTTGAAATAAGTATCCATCGGCTGAAATTGCTAATCAAAAAATTTGAGGAAAATTATTCCCTGAGGTATTCCATTAAACTGTTATTAAAGAATGAACTACAATACTTGGAATCCAGTTTGCATACAGTACTTGTTGTTTCTTTAAACAGTATGCATTCAAATGTGAATATATTAGTAAACTTGTCAATTCTCCATTATATATATAGGCGTATAGTTGAAGACAAGTGGGGTCACACACATCCTCTGTATTCTTGTATATAATGAAGGAAATATTTTTAGTTTCGATATTCAACAAGTTAGTTGCAAAAGGCTGCATTTTTTATGATTTCACATTTAATCATTAGGTGGGGAATACAGACTTTGATACTTTGTCTTTAGTATTTTGTCTTAGTCTTTAAAGAAGGTTTCCCATCTCCTTTGTAAATTTCCCACAAATCAGGATATTTCAAAAGTTTGGTACATATATTTGATATTTCATAGTACATTGAAACTGTAGCTCAAATCTATGGCATGTGTGAAATTTCAGTGAAAATAGAGCAACCAACTTTTAGTCAGACACTTTGGCTGATTGGTCATGTGATAAAAAATGAAATGTAAACTTGCATCTTATCATTGATCTGGATTTGTTTTAAAAAGTATACTCTATCTTTGGTATATCGTTTTTCTAAAGGAATCCTGAGGACAAGTAATATTTCAAAATTCACTGCGTTTTCTCTCTCAAAATGCTCTTCTAAGAAATTCACCATCATAGTTCAGATTCATTATCTCAACAATGCACTCATATTTAAGCCATGCTTTTTCCCTCTTGGTATTTCCCTTTTGGTCTAAAGATTATCCACCAGGTAAAAGGAAGCTTGTGTTTTTCTTTCATCAATATATTTTCTTTCTGTGTTTCCACGTCACGCTATGATATTCTCTGTCCGCAATCTGGTTTTCCCAGTATACTCTTGTGCATTTTTTGTCACTTTTGGTATGCAGTATTTAGCAGTTTTATAGTGCTGAGGTTGTGTACCCCTCCACAAATGCCATGCTTCTTTCTCTTTTCTTTTTTTTCACTTTCATTTCTCACTTGTCTTTTATTGAATTGGTTTTAGCATTTCACAAACAGATTTAGTACACTTTTTATGTAAATAAAAAATATGCTTCTTAAGGCCTTCTGTAAAAAAAAAGAAAAGAAAAAAAGACAAACATCTGTGATGACGTTACCTGATAATGGACCAGTGACTTGAAATAAATTGTAAGTTAATTTTGTGAGATGCACATATTTCAGAATATTTGTATGCAGATTTTTGGACCATTATATACTCATCCATTTAAAGTAATAGTAGGCATTTCTTATTTACTTCACAATGAATAACCAACACATACATCATACTGACACTTAATTTTAGACATATGGACACCATAAAATAAATATGAGTATGAAGTACATTCTACCTGAGCATAGATTTGTTTTATATATTTTGTACCTAAGAAAAAATAGAATTATTTTAATTTTTTAATTTTTTTAGATTAAATTACAGTCCATTTCTAAATAATGCAGTTTCAAAGTAGTCTTCCCCCCCTTTTTTTTTGGGGGGGGGGGTGAGATTAGCAAAGAAATTTATTTTTTCTGTATTGATGACCAAGCAAAACTTCAAAATTTGATTAACTTTCTTTACTTGTTCTTTATGTAGTTGATCTTTCTTTCTTTAGAGTTAAATGTTATTCCCCCCCCAAAAAAAAGTGCCTCATAGTGTGAATTTTGCTCCAAATGAAAATGTAGCTACTTAAGTAGCACTTTGAAGTTGTCAATTCAATGTATATGTATATTTCATGTTTTGGGTAATTGCTGTCAAAGAGTGTTGCATCGCATGTCTGTGTTTTTTCTTATGATTTCTTTGGCAAAATTAATATTGCAGTCTTATGAGTATATGTACTCTATCAAATATTATGCTTGGCAAATGCTTCCCTCTGGCACATGTTCAGTGGTACAATGAGTGATTTCAAGTTGGGTGTTAGTGTTAGTGTTAGTGTTTAGAGCAGTCAAGAGCTCTTAAATCGAGCGGAAAATTTGCTTATGAAATTAAGAGCCCGATACCGATATCAAAATCGATAGCTTAACACCAGCCGTGACGTCACCACATACCTGATTTCACGACGATGATTTAAAAATAGTACATCAAAACTCAAGATATCTTGAAAAGTACAAAATAAATTTACACCTATTTCTCTGGTCTCAAAAAATAACTAATTTTACACAAAAGAATATGTGAATTACCTGTTTCACATATTTGTATTTGATCGTCAGACAATAATTTGGTGTCGTTCGTGCGTTGACCGTGTGCGGGTACAACACTAACACCGAACTGGAAATCAACATTTGCTTAATCCCTAGGGGCTTGTGTTAGTGAATAGGACATTTGTACGTAAAATATCAACACAAGCCACACAGGTCGGTTCAGCAGATGACAATTTTGCAAAATCGATAACACTAGCTACCGGAAGTTGACGATATTCAGAGGTCAAAGCCTTAACACCAGCTGATTTCCATTTCGGTGTTTAGGCTGGTGTTAGTGTTTATTAAACACTAACACCAGCCTTAAACACTCTACTTGAAATCACTCAATGAGTCTATCTCTTTTTACTGACCCCAACCTTCTATATATCTACATTTTATGTTTCTCTGCTTTTAGTTTCTTAGACTGAAATATCTTCATATTGCCTACAATATTTCACGCAACTTGTTTGCCGTCCTTGCAATACAGTAATATTTGTTTGCTTTGATGCTTTAAGATTTATTGAGTGGAGACCTAAAAGGACTCATTTACACATAGTAATTTCCATTCTGGATCTCACTACACAACACACATTTTGTAACTCTACATAAATCACTTCAGTATATGTACTGCAATTAATCTCTTATTAATTTCAAGTACAAAGTGCAATGTCTGTTGCATCTCTTTATTTATCAGTTACTTTATACAGATGGGTGTAAAAATCACAATATTTAATGATTAAACATTGTAATCTTAAATCTTGGAAGTAAAATGTTGAAGAAACTTCATATTCAAAATTTTTAAACTAATGATATTTCATCCAATTTGTTTCTGTTGATAAATATATTTGACATTTAATCCATAAGAAATAGAATATATGCATTAGACATCATCATCATTGCCGTAACAACTATTGCTTTTTTCATCATCAGAATCATTATCTTTGTCTTGATCATCATCATTCAATTAATCAATATCATATTCTCCATCAACATCAACATCATAATTGTTGTTTCATCCTCCTCATCTTATTCATCATCATCATCATCATCGTACTCACCATTATCATCATCGTATTTATCATCAATATCATATTCTCTTCAGCATCATCAACATCATAATTGTTATTTCATCCTCCTCATCATCATAACTATCATCATCTTGTTCATTTTAATTAACAATCATTGTCGTCATCATCTCAATTATCATAAATTACTCCATCATCATCGTCTCCTTTGCATTCATCATCAATATCATATTCTTCATCATCATCAACATCATTGTTATTATCAAATTCTCATCATCATTACTATCATCATTTTGTTCATTAATATCGTAATCAACATTTATTGTCATCCTCATCTCAATTATCATCATTTCCTTTATCATCATCTCCTTTATCATCATCATCATGATCATCATCATGATCATCAATATCATATTCTTCATCATCATCAACATCATCATTGTTATTGTCATCATAATCCTCATCATTATTACTATCATCACTTGTTCACTCTAATCAACATTCATTGTCATCCTCATGTCAATTATCATCTCTGCCATCATCATCATCATCATCATCATCACCATGACACCCTCAAAATCAACATCATTACTGTCGTGATTATCTGTATAATCTATTTTTCTTCCACCTTCAGACAAGATGTGGGTGCTGCAGGAGGTGGAGGAGGAGGAGGAGGAGGAGGCGGCGGAGGAGGCGGTGGTGGTGGTAGTCAGACCCGTCTCCAGCTAGGGATGTTCACAGTCTATCCAGCCTATGGTTTGGTGTCTCCTAACAACCAGGCTACGGTCAGTGTGGACTGCCTTCCAGAGGCTGTTGGCTCAGGACTGGAGGTAAGTTAGGGCTATTAAGTGTTCATTCTTTACTCGGTGTCCCCAGTTTTAAGTATGAAATAATGTGATAAAAGCTTAAGAGACACTTAAAATTTCTTGTATTCTTCTAACCTACACATTTTTTAAATATTGTAGATATCAAAATGTGGATTCAAAGCATATTTCTGTCAACAATTACAAGCATGGAGATATGCCAATAACAAGGTTAACTGTTTTTCAAACAGATGAGGAAAATAATCATTCAGAGGCTCCTCAAATGCCTGATAGTTTTGTTGGTGATTACCCAATGAAGAGAAATGAAGCAAAAACATATAAACCTTTAGTATCTCTTGGACATTTTCAAGGTGGAAAAAACACTGTGACATGTAATGTTTTGTACCATATGTTGGAGGTGAAATTTCTTACTTGACCCTCTCTTGTTTTATGCATATTTCCTTTGTATGTTTTTTCAAATTATATTTCTGTATGATATCCAATGTTGTACTAGCACCTCCATTCTTTCTGCTTTGATCCGTCAGGATCTCGCCATAGAGATCTCCGACCGTGACCCAACCGACCACCCCCAGGGCATCCCTTACAAGGTGATGGCTGAAGCCTGCATTCCTGGCATCAACCTGACGGACCTGGGCTCCATCTTTGAGGAGCACCGCATCGTCAAGAACCTCAGTGTCTTCCTCAACACCCATCAGCTGGAGCTGGACGGAGGAGGAGTCTTTGGGGAGGACGAGAACAAGTTTATCTTTGGTCATGTGCTGGTCGGACGCAAGGCCAAGGCCCGCTTCAAGATCTCCAATCCCTACAAGGTATGTCATGATGTCATTCCTGTCTCTGTTAGGCTCTAGTCATAGGTTCCTTGCCCTATTTAGAAGACATACTGAAATACTGGGATATGTTTTTCTATTGGATCGATATGTGTATAAATATAACTTACATATCGGAGTAATGAATGTAAAAGAAGTTTCAGGTATAACATAATTCTTGAATTGTATCAGTTTAATATTTCATTGATTTATTTCTATTTTTTTTAACAAAGTAAACTATGCTGCTTATAAGTATCAGCTTGCATGGTAATGTAGATATAGAACTATGTTTTGTAAAAAGATAATCAGTATATCAGGATAATACCCATTTATATCATTTGAGAAGGAATACCTTTATTTGGGTTGATATATATGTCTGAGAAAAAAATTGTAGCTTTACTTTGACAGCCCTTCAGTCAAATTTTAGAATCAATCCCCACCATTTAACTCACTCCTATGCCGTCTTTACAATCATACTAAACCAATACCTTATTCTTTGACCTCTTATGTTTTCCATACAGGTTTCATGTGATGTGTTGTTCTCTTGCAAGCTCCAGACGAGTAAGCCTTCATCTAAGCTCCAGGATATCTTTGATGTGGAGCCAGCTAGAGCCGCCATCCCTGCTCATGGTAGTGTCTATGCCACTGTCACCTTTTCACCCCCATCCATGCAGGTGTGTTCTCATTCTGTGCAAGTAAATATTTTGATTTGAATAACAGTAAAAACATGTCATAGTGGCCACCTGCTCTATTATCGGTCTCTGATTCTGTTTATCCCAAAACATTTTTGTCATGGTTCCTCTTGTCAAAAACATTTTTTTCTTTCACTAATAGAAAGAAAGAGTCTGAAAATCTAGCCAAAAGAGAATATTGCATTTCTTTTATTCAATAGAGAATACAGATTAATTGAAACTATTCAATAAATAGGAGATATCTTGACAGTGAATGCCTTAAATGTTTTTTTTTAAACCCCTTTTTTAAAGAGGATCTGTAACATGAATGATCATTAATTTTTGTCCCTCCTTTATGAGAATACTGTCCTGTTTCACTTATGTTATACAGTGCATGACATTTTTCTTAGTTCAAACTAACTTTTTGGGGGGCACATTTTCTTCATGGTACAGACATACACTGGTCAGTTTGAGGTGGCCATTGAAGGGCTGAGCGGACCCCAGGCCAAGCTTCGTAACCTGTCCTTTGAGGTGCAGGGAGAGGGCAACTTGCCCCGCGTGACGGTCCTCAAGCCATCTCTGAGGAACAAGAAGGGCACACCTCTGCTGCTCTTCTCTCGTCTGCTCAGCGGTAGATCCCAGACCCTGCCCCTGTGTCTGTCTAACGATGGCACCCTGCCCAGCAAGGTAAGTACTTGGTCAATGGATGAAAGGGGGTGTGTAAATTTACATGGGGATGATGGATGAAGAGATGCCAGCTTCTATGCAGTTGCTAGGCTCAATGCCTTCTAGTTCTCACAGCTAAAATTACTCATCTTGCAATATCATGTATCTTTGGAGAGAAAAAAATCACCTACTATTGGTCTGCATATATAAGCTAAAATAGTTTCCTTAGCTAGTATTTTGACATGATATGGAGGTATACAGTTAACAACTAAATTATTCATACCCTTTTAAAACCATGTTTTGTAATTTTTCAAGTATGTGAGAAAAAAAAAGATTTGTCTCAATTTTTTGAGAATGTGACGTATTATAGCTTACATATAAAAGTATTCAACATAGCTAGGCCCTAATTCAACAAGTCCACCTTTCATGCTTGAGTTATGAAAAACACAAAAAACATCATATTAACAAGAGATATATATGTCTCGTCTAACTATGTTCATGGTGTTTCTTTATGTACATTTTTATGTTTAAAAAAATAAGGCATGTTACAAATATTTCTCCTATTGAAAAATTTTGCTCTTTGCTTTGTCTTGATACAGGTTGATATTGATCTTGAAGATACATCAGGTTCGTTCAAGCTTCAGAGTTCTGCCAAAACCAAGCTCATATACCCAACGTATAGTGATACTCTGCTATCAGAAGGTAAGAGATGTCCTGTAGAGGTGTCGTAGTCCAGTGGTTTAAGCACTTGACTTGAAATGCAGAGGTCATGGGTTCAATCCCTGACACGGCATTAATCTACATTTGCCACTCCATACCCACAAGAAATATTGGGACATGGTAGGATGACGATTGAAAGCCTTTGTGTTAGTAATTGCCATATGCCCTCACGGTGACAGTGGGGTAGAAATACTCCCCAGGGAGTGGAGATGGTGCACATTGTGTAATAATGATTCGGATGATTGGGGTAATGATATCTGTAAAGTGCTCAGTAGCTTGCTTCATGGAATATATGAACTAGAATATCAAGGAATGGTTGTGAGATGGTATTATGAGAAAGTGCATACTTGAACATATAGATAATTCATCTAATGACTATTTGATAAATAATATAAATATTCTAATCACCATTATAAAACTCCATGATAATTAGAAATATAAATTGATGAGTAAAACATTTGACAAAACTTTACAATGTTGCCAATTTTCAGCTGACTCTACCAAGCAGCACCCACATGCTGCATCCCTCATCATCCAGCCTCACGAGAGTGCAGAGTTCAACGTGGTCTACTCAGCCTCCAACACAGGACGCAGCGCTGCCCAGGTCCGCATCGCCGTCACCGACAACCAGTTTGAGAACCAGCTCATCCAGCTGGTTGGAGAGAGTTACCATGACGATGTGACTCTGGACAACATCCATAGCCTGGTGACGGAGGAGACCCTGGATGGTACGGTGGAGGAGGAGCAGATCGCTGGTGAGTGATCGATGCTTTCCCTCTTTAGCTCTGACCACAAGCCATGAATTGACCCCTGTTTGATTCATATATCAACAAATTTGTCTATTTAATATTTCTACACCGATAACCCCTGTTACACATCGATCAAAGGAATTGGTTGCACATCTTAGCAATCTTTGAGATGTTTTGGCTGGTGAATGAAAATTATGTATTCGCAGATTTGATATTGGGTGAATTGATCATTGATTTTGTCATCACTTGATACACATATTAGAGAAAGGAGTATACCATAGGAAGCATATTTCACCAACCAGATTATGCTTCAATGCAGTTTTCTCATTTTCCAAAGAAGATGGGGAAATTTTGTTGCTCTCCTCTTGCCTGAGAAGAAATGAGCTTTGTATCGTTATATCTTTCTTTGTGTGTTTTTATCTAAAGCATTTCTCAATTTTCCTTTGTTTGCAGCTGCTCCATCCAACCACATCCACTTCAGTGACTGTTACATCAACGATGCCCGCCAGCTGAGTTTCACCATGACCAACCACAGCCAGACGGACACCATCCGCTTCCACTGGCCAGAGAACCATCCCCAGCTCAAGTTCTCTCCGGCCATTGGTCATCTCCATGCCGGCTGTGCCAAGGACGTGGTCATCACATTCAAAACGACCACCGCTGTCACGCTGACCAAGGCTTTGGTGGCATGCAAGATGTGCAAGATCAACTTTGACAAGCCAGTGGATCAGGTGAGTACTCAACAATTTTCAGGACATCTTGGCTACTAAATTTTGCATTGACTGAATCTAATGTTATTTAATCTCTTTGCCATTTTATCCTTAAAATATACAAGGTAGGGGATGTTCAGAATATACAATTCTTGTAAAATGGCTACTGGCTGGAATGCTCCCCAGGGAGTGGAAAATGTGCAAACGTTGTGTGCGGGTAAGCCTGAATCCGATGACCGGGTTAATAATACATCTGTAAAGCGCTTAGGCACATCTTTGGATCGGTGTATTGAGTGCTTTATAAAAAACAGATTATTCTTCTTATTATTATTATATATACATGTTTATGATTATTTTATTCATTCATTTATTGCAACCTATGGAGGAGAATATAGAAAGGCAATAGAACTATTTTGCATTAATTAGCATAAGAAATTGAAGTCCACATTATAACTGTTGATTTTTGTGTAGATTTTGAAGGAACGTTTTTTCTTAACAAAGCGATGCATTTTATATTTTCTAGGTAATGGACTGGGATGACCGCTTGCGAACGGTCAACTGGGTTGACCTACCAGTCGCAAATGCTCGACCGGCCACCTCTAGCGAGCAGACCGGCGGTCGGCCTCGCTCCACCCAGGACCAGAAGCGGGAGGATCGAGAGAGCAGGACGAATAAGAAGGGTGCAAGCAATGCAGCTGCCCAAGCTGCTGCTGCCGCTGCAGAGGCCGCAGAGAGGGAGAGGAACGAAGAGGAAATGAGGAGGAAGATGAACGCTACAAACGAAGTGCCACGACCAACCAAGAAGAAGGTAAGAGAAAGGAAGAGATACAGATAAGTAGAGAGAGAGAGAGAGAGAGAGACAGAGAGATGTTGAGGTTATGAGAGAGAGATTTTGAAGATTAGATAAAAATGAACAATAGAGGCACATAGACTCATATTCTGAATTTTGGTTTCAATTAAACTACCGGTAGTGTTTAAATGTGGTCTAAGTCCAGTCTAAATCCAGGAGACCGGTTTACCTTAAACTTTAGTCCAAGTCTGGTTTAACTTTGTACAAAATTTATACGGCACCAGACTTTCAGTAACAGAAATGGAGTTAAACTTTACTTCGACTGGACTTGCAGTCTTAGTCGAGTTTGATTAAACTGGTTTAATTTGAACTGGAGTTTAAGTTAAACCAGAGTATCGAATACGGCCGTAAAGAAGAGATAGAGAAGGAAATGTGTGGGAAATAAAATATGATGAGAGTTATAGAGAAAGACAGAGAAGAGATTTACAATAAAAAGAAAGAGAGGCCACTATTATTTCTCATTTAAAAACATCTAAACATAAACCTAAGAAAATGTCTTGCCAGCTTAACAAAGAATCTTGTCTGAATTGTAGAAGCTTGAGATGTCATTATGGCTTTGAATTAACAGCAACCATTGTTACAAAACCACATCATCTTCTCCTAACTATCCCATGCATTGTATCTCGCGTAGGTGATTGAGACCGAGCCGGAACCAACCCACTCTGTGAAGGAAGACTCTAGCCGAGAGATAGAACTCAATGTCAGTGCCATTGCAGACTATTGCAAGTTCAAGTGCAAGACCGAGGCTGTTCACTTCAAGGATACACTTATGTTTCAGACCAGGATCTTCTCGTATGTAGTCCTGTTTTGATTTTGAATACTTTATTGTAACTTTATACTTTATAGCAACGGTCATTGCATGTTTAGACTTTGGTGCATAAAATATTTCATGTGAACATTGCATAAACTGTATATTTGCACACTCAAATATAGAAATGAAGCAAATAAAAGATATCCTTGTTTTACACTTGGAAGCAAGTTTACCGTTTTTGTTTTAAGCACTCTTTTACACATACTTATGATGTTCCTTTTCCATTCTATATTCCAAAATGATTTGTAATATTCAGTCATTTTTGTCCTACCGAAAGGCCTTGTATAATAAGGTGTGCATGTGTCTGTGTGGTTATGTGTGGGTGTGTATCTGTTTAAAACAAAATGCTAGATTTGTTTTTCCATAATTTTTGTGACCAATTTTGATCTTGTTTCATAGCTTTTGTTTAACTTCATTGAATTTATGTGTAAAAAGTGCCAGAAACTGTGTACGGCAACTTTTAGATTACACTGAAATTGAAAGTGGCTACGTCGTTGGACTGATGATCACAGGGTTTGGGGTCGAGTCCCACTGCATCAATCTGCATTTGCTACTCTCTACCCAGGTGTAAATGGGTTCCACCAGGAAGGAATTCATTGAATGCTGTGAGCACTGATATGATAGTCTAACAGAGCCAGGGTAGTCTAGCTTGGAGCGCCTTGAGCACCGTGGATGCTGGATATGTGCGCAATATAAATATCCAATATTAATATTCTTATCATTATTACAGGTTTTTGGTGACAAACAAGGGAACAGTGGGGCTACCCTTCAGCTGGCAGGTGGTCATGGAGGATGAGGCAGCGCACCACAAGAGTGTCAGCTTTGCCGATGGTGAGCAACTGAGACTGCCGTCCCGCTGCAGCACCGCCGCTGATGGAGCCGTGGACGTGTACCCCTTTACCATAGAGCCGGACATGGGGTCTATCGGGCCGGGCAAAAAGCAGAACTTCAAGGTCAAGTTTGCTCCCCTGGATATCAAGGATTATGAGGGCAGGCTCATCTGCAGGTAAATTGATCTTGCTTATCAAATTAAATTGATTGATCTTTGAATGTTATATTTAAAAAAAAAATAACATCCCGTGTATCCATTTGGAAAAACAAAACATTGCACCGAGTAAAGTTTCAAATCATATTTTACTTGCAATCGTCATATTGATTTCACTTATTAAAAATGAGAATACCTGCAAGAATTTGAAAATCGTGATTGGTTAGAAGAAGTTATGCATTGCTAGGAAATAATGTGATTTTTTTTTCTTGATCCTTTTGTGAGAGAAAAGTATGTGATCCCCATTTTGTAGAGCAAACAAAAGTTACTTTATAAATGCATAAAATTGCCTAGCTGCACTCTGTATTACATCTGATTGATTAGGTCAAGTCTAGTATTTGCATTTTTCACATTTTCCATGTGAATTGTTAAATTGTCATTTGTGAATTGTTATTTTGTTTAAACCACATCAATTAACAATGACAATTTCTACTGTTTTAGTATGGAGAAAGAGCTTAAGAAATGAATTATATTGAGGATGTTTGAAATCAATCAAAGAAATGTTTTGTAATTAGTCTTTGGTGATTTATCTGTATTTGAATACCAGAGTTCCTAACCTAGAAGAGGGCAAGCAGGGACCGGTCCTGGCCGTCAAGGGTAAGAGCGTGATGCCTTACTGCCACTTTGATCTGGAGGACTCGGACTACATCAACGGAGCCAGGCGCAATCCAGAGCTGCCTGGACCGGGAGGGGCTCCACCCGGCTCCACCCTGGATCCCAACACCAGGGTCCTGGAGCTGGCCTCTATTGGTGTGCAGGTGAGAAGGAATGGAAGGATGGAGAGGGAGGGGGGATAAGGTGAAATAAGAGAGAAAGAAAGAAAGTACCTTGCAATTTGCCATCAATATGAAATTATGAATTTTTATTAGCAATGTAATCCATGTGTTGAAGTGTACCCTGTGATTTGTGACACAAGACAATTTGTGTAATATATATGGTATTGTTACAGAAGAATGTTTACAAGGAATGAGAAAATATATTTATGTCAAACAAATAAATTTACATGTGCATACATGTATAAATTAAAATTTTGCTAATAGCTAAGAGGAAGTTGAGAAAAGTATTAATTGTTTTCATTTACATTGTTCACTATTATATAGTATATTTTAATATAATATCAATCTCTGGGAGTTGGTCAAGCAGCTCGTTCATTTGGTCAGCTCTCCGTCTTCGCCTACAAACTGGCTCAGGTGAGCCCGGTTCGAAACTGAGTCACGTCTTTTGGATGGTGATGATAAAGGTCGGTCCCCGGACATAGATAATTGTATCTGATTGATGCACGTCTGTAAAAACCCAATTACAAACACACACAAGAAAGAATATTCCATTGATCATTGACCATATGGCTCTGTTCTCATGCATTGCAGGTGCGCAACACTCGTCACTTCTTCATCGTGAACCCAACAGCCACGCCCTACACCTTCATGTGGATGTGTGAGGATGAAGTAGACCCAAAGAAACCTACCATTTTCAAATGTCTGACCACACAGGGCCAGGTGGCATCTGGCAAAAAGACACAGGTATGTACTATAGGGATTTTTACTGTATTAGCTCATAATGAATGAAACATATTGAATTATGTCGCCTCCTGTGTCATTGTCATATGTTGTATTTTTACCAAAGCATTGTATTTTCATCATGCACTGTTATAAAATTTTGCCTATAAAGGTGTTTTATGCCTCCGCTACAAAGTAGCCGGAGGCATTATATTTTCGGGTTGTCCGTCCGTATGTCCTGTTCTCGTGATCGCATATCTCAAGAACCGATTGATTGATTCCCGCCAAACTTAGGTCATGTATGTATCTGGCAGAGCTAATGAACTGATTAGATTTTGGGGTCACGAGATCAAAGGTCACAAGGCTCATTATGTATGCAAAAATGGCTTGTGATTGCGTTATCTCAAGAACTGATTGATGGATTCCTGCCAAACTTAAGTCATGTATGTACCTTACACAGCCAATGAACTGATTAGATTTTTGGGTCATCAGGTCAAAGGTCCCAGGGCTCATTATGTATGCTTATAAATAGCCTTTGCATGCATTATCGTTAAAACCGACAGATAGATTACAATCAAACTTGAATTTTAAAAATTGTTTGTGTTTTGGTTTGTAAAATTGCTCTATGGCCGAGGCATAATTTTTCGACTGCGCGCAGTCAACGTTCCATCTAGTTCATTCAATTATTCAGTCAGTCAGTCAGAATGCTAAAATTCAAACCATGTTCTTGAGCCCAAAGACCAAGTATCACTCTGAAACTACTAATTTAGATATTTTAATTCCCTTTTTGATATGTGCCCAGAAAACACTTACATGCATGTAATCGCTTATGAATTTGTGTACCATGAGGTTTATGAAAATCTATTATGTTAAATTTGAGAGTCATATCAGTATTTCTATTCAATGTTTCATCATGAAAGTTGGTACTCATTTGTGCAAGATCAAATTGCCAGACAGGATGTGCCACAGAATCACAGAATGGGATGTTGATATATTTCCTGTAAAATAAAAGATAATCAATGAATAGTGATTAGGGCTGTGTGAAATGAAATCAATCCCCTAGCTAATAAGAAAGGCCCTCCTGTAATACATATCTGCAATTATACATTTGACTTTGTGTTGCATTTCAGCGACTATAATCACCAATGCTTACTCAATATCTTTTTCTTCCTTCCATGTTTGTCATTACCATGCAGGTGAGTTTTGAGTTCTTGCCAAACCAGCTGGGTGTTGTGGAATCCTTCTGGAGGTTCACCATCCCTGAGCAGAACATCTCTGTCCCGTTCCTCTTGGTAGGTGATGCCCATGAACCTGCCGTCTCTACTGATAGATCCCACATCAACTTCAAGTCCATGCTTCTTGGTAAGTATTGATTCTTTCCCCAATGGTGAAGGGCAAGAACTCAAAATTCAAAGCTAGTTCCCACAGTTTACCTGGTATATACATACATAACTATCATTTGCTATGTAGAGGTGGGGAAATTTGTTTTGTCATTTCCCTTTTTTCACTGAATAATGCATTTATGCACACCACTATATATGTCCACAACAAATTATTACCCTGCAACATAACAAAAAAAAAGTGCCTTTGTTGGAACATTAAGCCCTTAGCGTACATTTGTATCACTGCGTGTACATGAATGTGCAATAATAATTAAAAATTATCATATTAATTTAAAGTCATAAATGCCATTTCTATGTTAGATATGTGGTGAAGGTGCAACGGAAAGAGAAATAACGATGCAAATTCAAGACACAAAGATGGAATCCAGCTTCTTGCCAGGATATGTTAACTATTCAATTATTTGCTCATTTATGAAAGCGTTAAAACCATCAAGATGGTTGTAATAATGGTTTAAAAGTTCTTGTATCACATCCGCTGGGAAAAATTACATGTAATAGTTCGTTGTCTAGAGTTCAGACATCTTCCTCAGACGCGAATTGGTAGATAATTGATGTGATCAAGAATTTTCAAGCCATTATTCGCTCATTTGCTGTAACCCCATGTTCTGTAATGTGTAATTCCTGTTCACAAAGGTGGCTCCTGTATTCAATATGCTTATAAATATTCTATTATTATCCCGTTATTTTAGGAAACGAGGCCTATGAGAGAATTTTCCTGATCAACAACGAGGCACGAGCCTTTGACTTTGAGATCAATGAGACGTCTTGTCATTCAGAAGCATTCTCATCCAGGCTCCATTTGACTCCAATGAAGGGAACAATACTACCCAATGACAGGTGAGGATCAGCTAGTTAAAGAGGGAGGGTTGTCAGTTTCCTTGTGCAGAAGGTCATATCAATTTGTTGACACCAGACTTGGTGGGAATACTATCAATGGGTGTTCAAGTTGGCATACAGCAAACTCTTAGTCCTATCAAGAAATACTCCCTGGTCTCTTAGAGAGTCTCTGGGTGAGGGAAATGTAAGATAATGACTTTACCATATGAGGGAATGAGTGGAAAATGTAGTGCATTACATAAGGCCTGTTGGTCATTAAACCAAAGCCTGCTTATCCTGCTGATTGACAAAACTTGTTATTGGGTAAACACCTTAATGGTGTCAAATTCCCCATCAGAGCCCACTACAAAGTGTCTTTAGAGATATTTGAATGATAGACTGAAACATAATACAATAGTGTACTAGCAGAGATAATATTTTATGAGTCAGCACTGAAATGCACTGAAATGAAATCCTTTCATTTTTATAAGTTATGTGAATATTACCATCATATTCAGTTTTCACTTCCATGTTTTTGTATTGTTTTAGTAGTCTTCACTCTGATTACATTGTGAAAGGAGAAAGCATTATTACTACATTTTGCCAGCCTGCGTTCATGAACACATATTTACCTTTTAAAAAAACATTCACAAGCTGTGAGTTATTAGGAGGTTAGTCTGAGTAGTGTTTTTCAAATCTTGAGATATTGAATATCTGAGGGCTCTCCATGAACTGATTTTTTACAACCTTAAGATATTGGATGGCCATCCAGGTACTGATCGAGATGTACTGTTTTGTC
The DNA here is from genome assembly GCA_003118195.1 of Hemicentrotus pulcherrimus. Classification (NCBI taxonomy): domain Eukaryota; kingdom Metazoa; phylum Echinodermata; class Echinoidea; order Camarodonta; family Strongylocentrotidae; genus Hemicentrotus; species Hemicentrotus pulcherrimus. The sequence continues at coordinate 10,268 of BEXV01000235.1, read as the reverse complement.
ATAAGTAATAATCTTCATCATTTATTTCCAATTTGCAGGATTCCCATCGATGTCTCCTTCACCCCCAGTGAGGAGAAGGTGGTCAACTTCAACGTCCAGATCCAGGTCCGGAAGAAGACCCTACCGATCTGCCTCAACGTCAAGGCGGAGGGCTACTCCATGAACTGCATTGTCCAGTGTGAAGACTCGACCGGTCAGAAGAAAGACCTGTCCAGCACAGGCGTCAACTGCATTGACTTTGGAGAGGTCAGTCATATCATTTTTCTCAACTTTGACCTCTCAACTTGTTGTTTGACCGTTTCACGAATGTGGAGAGATCGACTTAAGTTGTTGGGTCGTGTTTGACTTTCAATTGAGAATGATCAGAAGATTTTGATTGAAACGTATGTATTCCTTGGACAACGATTTTAAGCCAAAGACCAGGCATTTTATAGCATGTTGTCTCTCTCAACACAGGTGTAGTAAGTGGGTAACTAGTTGAATTCAATTCTTGAATGCCTTGTAAGCTCCATAAAATTGCATGCCAATAGGTTGAACTAGTCAGAGTAATAGCTTTTGAAATACACAGGGACATTGTGTGTTTAATAAACATGTTATATTGTGTATGTGCAGTGTGACAAGTGAATGAATCTTAATTTGATGATGTATCATTGTATCAAAACCAAGTTCAAGTTCATGTAAGTCTGTACCGTATCTAATTTTGGTGGACTGCAAAAAATAAAAAATTGAAAAAAGAAAGAAAAGAATGATGGATTTCAACTGGATATTGACGTGCTGCATTAAAATCCCTTGTTTAATCTCTCATGTGTTAGATCGAGGTGAACGAGAAGGCAGTGCGTTCCATCTACATCATCAACACCGGCAAGTTCAACTTTGACTTTGAGTGGTTCTTGAAGGAGGAGACCAGGGGAAGCAACCCTAAGCTCTTGAGCATCTCACCGGACTTTGGTGGTGTACCCTGCAACGATCGCAAGCGTAGTGTCCTGTCCTTCAAACCCATTTACAAGACGACTCTCAGAGGGTGTGAGCTTGTCTGCAAGGTGAAACATCGTTCCAAGTGTTTTTTTATTATTTTTTTTCATTCCAAGTTTCCTGTTTATATGACTTTTATCTCTTTTTTGTAAGTGACTAGTTTTTATATGTGTATAAACTAAATGGAATTTGAAACCTTTCCATTTCAGTGACACTGTGTGTGTGTATCTATCAGATACTCAAATTGGTTAGCTCTGTATGTACCACTGCGAATGAAAACAGAATGAAAACATGATTGAAGTCCTGTAGTTATTGGATTGATTTAGTGATTATTGTATCCAAGTGATAATGAAGTATGTGTTTGTCTATACACATATGTCAGCTCCAGATGACATGCAGCTCTATGTCTTAATTTAGGTGTCAATTGCTTGAGGATGGGTGCATTGTCCTTATGCTTTGTAACTCTGATGTTGTCTCAGTTGTAGGCCTTTCACTTCCAAGACCATTGCACTATCTACTGAGTCATACCATCTTAGTATCGTATCACTTGGAAAGTTACCACCTGAGATATAATGTTGAATATGCCATATATGCTTACCTGATCTGAGTTTAAACTATTCCATTTGCATTCTTTATTCTTCTAGATTGCCAACGGTCCGACCTATGAGGTGAAGATCATCGGCCATGGGGTGGCGCCTGGGCTTCACTTCTCCTTCCCTCAGTATGACTTTGGGCCATGTTTCATCCACCGAGCCGGGATGCCAACCCACTCCAAGATCCTGACGCTCACAAACAGAGACAGCAAAGACATCAGGTGGGTCTACACACATGTAGATAAATTAGAAGGGGCAAGAACAGTAGAGGTTTTGTGGTTCAGTCGATAAGTCTCTGGACTGTGAACCACAATTCAAAGGGTTTAAATCCCTGCCACAACAATTACATTCTTTGCGAGACATTAATCTACAATTGCCACACTCCACCCAGGTGAGGTAAATAGGTAACCAATAGGATTATTCCTTGAGACGCACTGTGCGCTGATGACAGCGGCCAGAGCTAAATCTAGAATATAATATACAAGAATATAATACAAGGAATATTATTATTATCCAAAATTGATTCACCTTGTGGGCCCCATCAAACCTTTAATCTATCATATGTAATACATGTTCTAGCTGTCACCCTGCCCTTAATATCCTCTTAGACTACCAACAAAAATGTAGATTTGAGCTGCCTCTTCACTTTATATTTAAAGCAGCATATCTTTTGATATTGGACAACCATAAATTCTAATCTACTTAAGATAAAATTGGATCTCTGCAAATACCCACTAATACTGTCATACTGGCAATGAATTACTTTGAAAAGCACTAGATCTCTGACAATAGAGTGTGTGACCAGTTAAGATTGGTTTTGATAATTACATAGTATGACCAAATATTCAATTAGGAAGAAATATTTTGAATGAGTGTCATTTGGATACATACACTTCAAAGAAATTTGGATTATTTTGTATTTATATCTCCCCCTTCTCAATGAACACATTTTCAATGGACCTTTCTTTTGTATCCAGCGTTGATTGCCTTTACACAAGTACATCACACCTTCATCTCCAATTTGAAGCAACCGTGCTGTCACCAGGAGAGAGCAAAGACATCACCTTCACATTCTACCCCAGGGAGGCAATCAGATATCAGGAGGTCATACCCTTTGAGCTCAACGGACTCTCTCGTGCTCAGGTAACGAAGAGAAGGGAATTTCTGTCTGGACTAATATAGATTATAAGTCAGCAGAAGGTGTTCATTATTCCATATTTTATGATGCTCACTGTTAGTCTGTAGAGGATGGGTTATGAATCTATAGAGGCATTGCAGATGCATTAGGTATTAGTCTTTGATGGGTGTAGCCTTACATGGCCTGCAAATTCCTACCTGGATATCTCAATGAACCACACACATGACGATATATACCCCCTCAATGAACCAATATCATAAAAAAAAACACACAAGATTTTCACTTTGGAAAAGTTTTTGCTTCTCAATTAATTTGCAGGAGAAAATATGCGATGCTTTTGATTGCTCTTTTGTGGTAAGAAGATGAGTAATCAAACATTGTCAGCTAGCTGCTAGAGATAGAACTCACAATCATAATCCATCAAATTGTGTTGGTCGAGTGTCTGACCTCAGTGAAAGAAGAAAGGAAGAAAATAGGAAATGTTGTTCACAATGCAGAATATTTTGAATGGACGACTGATACTTAACCCCTTTACCCCCAGGTTGAGATCTTTGGACTTGGTACTGAGATGCGTGTGGAGGTGGCCAACTCAAAGGACCGCATCGTCAAATTCGGGGCCCTGCGCATAGGCCAAGTCATTAAACGCTCTGTACCTATCATCAACAACAGCCCCGCCCCTCTCTCCTTTAATGTGGCCATCACCCCTCTCAACCCCATCCTGCAACAAGTCCCCACTGTGCTGAAGCTGGCCCCTACTCAGGAGATTAGCCTCAAGGCCAAGGGCGGGGCCTCGCAGCTGGAGCTGGTCTTCAGCCCTAAGTGCCGCATCCCACAGTTTACTGAAGAGGTAAGATGATGTGGAGGCTGTTTGGTATAGTATTACTTTGAGTGTTGTTCTCATTTACATTTCCTTTTCCGTTATCATTGTCACCATCATTGTCTTGATCATAATCATTATCACCATCTCCATCATCATCACCATCATTATCATCAGTAAAATTAGTATGTTTGCTATCTTTGTCATCATTCTTATTATTTATGATTAGTTATTTATTTCTCAATTCATAGTTCAAATGTATTGTAGTTATAGTCAATTAGCTTCTGTAGGAGATGTTGTAATGATAGTGTATATATGTTTGAAACAAAGCATTAAAATCTTAATGCAAGGATTTGGTTGTAAAAATAAGAGAATAGCGTAAAAGATGTAAGTTTCTATTTGTATGTGATATGTTTGATTGGAACTTTTGCCTCTCCTAGTCTGATATGCAATTCTGAAGAAGAAAAAATTCTCCTGCTAAATTTACCCAATAAAGATTCTCCAAGATGAGGTAATTGCTAAGAGAAGATGAGACAAATACAAAAAGAGAGAGAAAAAAAAAATCCTGATCTCTACGTATCCTGTGGAATATTACATTGTTTAGTATATTGCTTCTTTGTTTGAACTCTTGCCAGGTGATGTTAGAGTGTGCAGGTCTCTCTCAGCCTCTCCTGGTGGTGACTGGGTCATGCCAAGGAATAGAGATCAACCTGGACCAGGAATCTATTCCGTTTGGAGCTGTTGTCCTGAAGAGCAGTACCACACGCAAGCTCCTCATGTACAACACAGGAGATGTTGGTGCTGCGTAAGTGACTGCAGAGTTGTTGCTCCACTGTTTATGCTCTTCATATTGACTTGTTTTTTGTTTTGTTTTTGGTGGAATGATGTATAAAACAGGCAGAAAAAATTTACTTTACATCCTGTAGCAAAACTACAAATTTCACATGACATAGATAGGGAAGCAGCTTTCTACTATACATGTACATGTGTATTTGGGCAAGAAATGACAAGTTATATAGTTATTTACAACTGGGAAATGACCATTTATGTTGGCCAAAAGAAACACCTGACTTTTCAAAGCAAGTCCATGAGAGTTGATTTGTAGACTAAGGGCTTACTTCTGAACCACTTCACATCTTCCATTGATGAAGATTTCACAAAATCTAAATCTTCATTATCAGTATTGCTGTTATCATGCTTGGTACTTGGCACTGTATTTTGTTTTACACTCATACAAATCGGGACAGATTTTTATGCCACATGTATGTGTAGTCCCATATACATCTTTCTGTATACAGTGCTTGTAACTTTACCAAGACTGACTGGGCCAAATTTCTTATCATATTGATGATTTGTGAATCTTGCAGTACACACCAATACTTATAGATATATGCTAGATGATCAACTATTTCTTATCAATTCCACACCATTTCTTTCACAATGCAATCGCATGACCAGAACTGAACTTTATCATTAATGTCTTCATTTATATCACTTTTTTATATTAGGTTCAAGTGGAATGCGGAGAAGTTTGCACCAGACTTTGCCATCAGCCCATCAGAGGGCTACATCTCCCAGGGCATGACTGTGACCTTTGAGGTCAAGTTCCAACCCACCAAGGTCTGCCAAGACATCAGATATGATGTAAGTTTAGTCACCCTCAATCACCTTTGACATTGTTTTATTTGTCACTCTGAATGTCTTGTCTACTAAGAGCCAGAAGGATGATAGCTTTATGTAAACCAAAGAGTTACCACCCTCCTGACTCTAAGCAGTCAATAGGTTAGTCTTCTATGCAAGAGCCCATGATCCTTTAATTTTGAAAATGGTAATTCCTGTTTCAGAGCAGTTTGTTTGCACTCGACTGTGTCATCTAGACCATCAAATTACATATGTACTAACAAATTCTTTTTGGATGTGGACATTAAATGATGAAACAAAATCTGCAAGTCCCCCAAACTGGCAAATTTATTGACAAGAACATTACAGTTTTTTTTTTAATGCTCTACTTTTCTTGCATTGAATATTATTGAATGTTAGAAGTACAGTAAAAGAAGTGAACTACATGTACTTAACTTGTTTAGGGCATGCCTTTATTCAACAAAGTTCATATTTGAGAGTCCAAATTAGATGGTGTCAGTATAATAAACACTTTTCCTCCCCTCTGTGATTTTCTACACAGAAACTGAACTGCAGCATTGAGGGAGGACGCCCTCTCAAGTTGGTCCTGACTGGCATGTGCGTGGGCTGCCAGCCTCAGAAGGAGATACTGCACTTCAGCACGCATGTCCGGGTCAAAGACACCCGCAGTCTGACCCTCCACAACCGCACCAACCAGCGCTGGGAGCAGCTGAGACCGGTGATCGAGGGTGAACACTGGACCGGTGCGGAAGCCATCACCGTGGAGCCCCAGCATAGCAAGGCCTATGAGCTTATCTACAGGCCACTGATCATGACCGCCGAGGGCAAGAAACATACGGTGGGTTTGCGCAGTGTATTCGTTTGGGAATCTGCTTAGGTGTGCTCTTTGCAGATTAATCATATAGGCCAAAGTTACAATTGCACAGCATAATTTTCTCAGTTTTGATTTATTTCTATCTCAAATCTTTAAAGCTGACACATAATTTTAAGTTTGAAAAAATGTTTATGATTTATTTAACAGGATCCTTGCATCCTCCTTGTTGTCCCCTTCCTCTGTTCTTCTCTTTCCTCAACTGCCTGTCTCTACCTTGCTCTCTCCTTGTCTCTTTGTTTCTCAGTAGACACGTTTTTAGAATATTCTTTATTTTTCTTCATGAGATTTATTAGTTCATTGTTAACTTATCTTACCTAATTTTCTTACTTTAAATCTCTTTTCATTTTACTCCCTTGTCCTCTCTTTGTTTCTCTTTTAATGTTTCATCAGAATTTGAGCATGAATTTTCCTCCACCTTCTCTAACAAAATCTCTGACGTTAATCCTAATCAGAATGCGAAATTATAAAGTACTTTACTCTTTTATTTTCCACCTGCAGGGCAGTGTCTTCTTTGCCCTACCCGATGGCTCAGGACTCATGTACAACATGGTAGGTGTCTCTGAAGCACCCAAGGCAGCAGGGAACATCACCAGAGATATCCCCAGCAAGACACACTACACAGAGAGTCTCTCAGTATCCAACTGGCTCAAGCGGCCCCAGAGGTATGTAGACATGTCGTCTGCCAAACTGGTAGCAAGCAGCAGATTTCCCTTATGACTCTGTGTTGTTTATTTCATTTTTTTGTATTAGTTCTGGTGCCCCTGTCCTAGTTGTGTCATGGAGCAACACGTATGGAGCAGGAGCTCTTAAGCAATCTAGTTTTTGCTGCTTTAATAAAATGTTATTTCACTTACCGGTAGTCTGGATTTGGACAAGTCCTCCACTGTTCCAATCTTTCCAGTTACCAGCTGAGAAAGCTAAACTCAGTTTGGAGACAGAATAAAACTTTATGCTTGTGACAATTTTGACATTTGACACACCTAACAAATTAGAAAATCAATTATCATTTGAAAAGACTTTTCTTTACAGTAAGATAAAAGTTTAAAAGAAATTAATTATTAAACCATTTCACCGTAATGCATTAGATTGTGATGTCAGCATTTGGAAATGTAAAGAATTAAACTTTATTTAAATACTTTTTTGCATATTTTAATGTTGTAGATTCAAGGCCGTTATTGAGATGATTAAGCCCGACAAACTGGACCCAGCTACGACTCTGAAAGGCTTGGACTACATTGATGTTCCAGGTCTTAGTAAGAGGGACTACAAACTCAACTTCTTCTGCCACAAGGAAGCTTCATATGCTGCTAAGGTAAAATTACAGCCAACCTAGCATAAATTTACATTGACACAAATCTTGACTAGTCACTGTACGAGTCATGGGAAATACTGCATTTAAATTTTTCCAGGAATTGGCATTCGTTACCCTTCCGCTTTTTGAAAATAGCATCAATAATTTACATGATTCTATTAGGCAAATGTTTTGAAAGGAGTTCAGAAATGCATATTTTATGCTGCAATAGAGATGATACCGATAAATGTTCCAATGTATTAACATATCCTGTATTTATATACATACACAGTGTGTATATACTGCACCAAAATCACAATACGTCCAGAGTCAATCTAGGTGAAGGGTGTAAATACTTCCAGTCATACTTAATTCATACTTTCTTTTTCTCCCCTGCCAATGACAGATTCTCTTCCGCAATGAGCAGACCAATGAGTTCCAGTTCTACTACATCACCTTCAAGAGCACCCCGCCGGGCATCATTGACTTGGTGGAGATGAGTACACCGGTCCGTCTCAGTACCTCTCATACCATCACCCTAGAGAACCCTCTGTCCTTACCCGTCACCTTCCAGACTATCTGTGCCGTCAATGATATCATGGTCCCACCGCAGCTTATGGTCCCTCCCCAGTCAGAGGTAAGGGTCCTTGTGAAAGTACCATATTGTATGCGTGGTAAAAAGACGCGTATAGAAACATGTACAAGGATAATGGATGTACATTCTGAAGGGGAATAATAATAATAATCTTTTATAGTCCACTCCAAAAAAAAAAATTATTAAACCGAAAATGGACATTCTTTTTGCCCTATCGATCGTGAGCCGGGCAGCTACTGAGCAGCGCCAGATCGACGTTGCTCTATCCCCTTATTATTGACACCAAACAAGGTAGCAGCAACTCCCGTGTAACTTCTTTTGGTATGACGTGGCCGGGGTTCGAACCCATGACCTCCCGGTTGTGAGGCGGACGCTCTACTGACTGAGCCAACACTCCGGTTTTAGAATAGAAATGCATCCACGTTTGACTGTTCTTTGACTAGGTTTACTACGTATGTTTCAGTTTGTACATTCTCCAAGTTATATACAGTTCTATTTCTACATCAAAAATAAAAACTTCACAGAACCATCTGTCTCCAAAGATGCTACCCACACTGGGTTTCAGAGCATTCACAGCTGCTGCACCCAGAGTGGAATAAACCTAACCAAATTTCTTTGCAAAAAGGAATCTCCCTATATCTTAAAACAAATATCTAAAAATTCACCTCTTCTTTTAATAAGATGATTGTAAAGCGCCTTTTAAGAGATGTGTATTTAATGTATATGGAAAATGCACCATGTAAATACATTATTGATATTATTATCATCCCAGGGTGTCCTGAACTTCGAGTACCTTCCTCTCAAAACTGGAGAGGTGTCCGGCAAGATGACCCTTGCCAGCAATGAGCTCGGTCAGTATGCCTATGACCTCCAGCTGACTGCCACCGCAGCAGGACCGGAGAAGGCTGTCTTCTTCAGGGCGTCTCTTGGTGGAAATCACACCCAGACCACCAAGTTCACCAACTTTGCCAAAGTGAAGACAGAATATTCTTGCAAGGTGAGTGATTTTTTAGTTTAATTTTCTTATAAACCCATATAGATTACATTTATTTACCTGTATATAGCGCTTAAAGCAACAGGCTGTGTTACCCTAATAACAAATTTGTACAACCTATATGCTCCAGCAACTCTTTCACCAAGGCAATTGCTAACACTTGATGAATTTCACCCAAGACTAGACACTTTACCTATCTCCAATACAAAACCTTGTCGTAACCAAAGTCTTTATATCTTTGATGAAAGAAAGCCCGGAGCATACTTTACATCAAAAGTAACACACATGAAGGAATTAGCATTTTTTTTAAAGGATATGTAATAAATTTTCTCATTTTATTGGTACATGGATTTCTTTAAAGATTGAAATGAGAGTAATTAAATATGGTAGTGATTTCTCTGTATGCTGTAATCTTTTTCTTACATGTATTTGCAAACATTCTTGTTGGACACTTTCTTTTTGTGTTGTTTGCATTAAAATAAATGAAATTGCAACAGAGAATTTCCATTGCATTATCCTCACTACAGATTGACAACAATGACTTCCACTGTGATAAGACCATCACTGCTGCTCCTGGCTCCAGTGGCGGTAGCGAAGTCGGCTTTGACATCACCTTTGAACCCTCTCGTTTGGGCGAGACCCGTGGCACCCTCACCCTCCACTCACCTCTTGGCGGGGAGTACACCTTCCCCCTCTTCGGCACTTGCATCGCCCCCAAGCCCCAGGGACCGTACACCATCAAGGCCGGCTCCACCACCTCCATCCCCTTCAGGAACATCTTCTCCCACACCACAGCATTCATCTTCCAGGTGGACAACCCCTCCTTCAGCTGCAAGCCTGGAGACCAGATCCGGGGCAAGAAGACCCACAACATCATCATCGGCTACGAGGGCAACAATGACGGCACCAAGGCCCCCAAGATGGGCAAGCTGGTGGTGACCTGTGCCAGGTCTGCCGGAGGTGCTGCCAATGTCTCCTGGACATACTATCTCAAAGGCATCACACCCTGAGGATCTACAGTTGAGGGAAGGGTTAGACTGAACCAACCCTTCAAGAAATCTGACTACCAGTAACAATTAACTGTAAAAAAAAAAAATGCAGTGCAGCTTACGGCGGATAATTCCTTTGTTTATAGAAGTTACACATGAATTGGTAATCTTTCCAATTATTCTTCATCCTTACTGATGCATCTTGCTCTAATTTTATAAGAGATGCTGTGGCTTTGAAATACAAGTTCCCTATGAACTGTACTTCTTTAGGTTCTTTCTCCTGCTCATGGATGCATCAGACTTTAATGTTAGTGTGTTTCATGGATGCGGTCGTGTTCAGGACCTTCAACAAGCCACATAAAAC
>BEXV01000234.1:272547-303437 GCA_003118195.1 Hemicentrotus pulcherrimus | reverse complement strand
TCGTACTCACCCCTCCCATCTTCTTTCTTGACTGCTACCTACAACATTATTCGTTATTTATAATTTTCTTTCCTTTACAAATGTTTAATGTGTGTTTGTTTTTGCTTGTGTGGATGTGTTAGTGACTCCTTGTTTCTCAGGTATTCGTGTTCTCTATCTCTCCTTTTAATTTCTCTTCCTATCGCTCCTCTCTTCCTCAACCCCTTCCTCTTGTTTACCCTTTGTCCACCGGTTTCACATGTCTATTCACGTCTTTGCATCATTATCAGTCTGTTCATTAACCAATGGAGCGATTGTAGGAAATGAGAGCAAACGTCCAGAATAAAAAAAAAGTTACACATCTTAGGAGATCATTGCCCCCCCCCCCATCCCCTCCAAAAAGGGGCCTAATAATCATAATGTATCTTTAAAGAATTATCCAGAACCGCAGCTGATTCCGAGGAATTTAGATGGGGGAGGATGTAAAATTCTTGGACCTCGAAGAGGCCGTAGTCATGGAAGGGTATGGAATGGAGAGAAGGAGATGGAGAAGCATGCAACAGGGGTGGAGAAAGAGGAGGAGGAAGAAAAATTGAGAATGTTGAAGAAGAAAAGGAAGAGGGGCAGAAAAGGATGACAATGATGCGAAGGGGTAGAGGCTTTTTATAGGTTTTTGCTCAAACTTTTACTGACCTGTTTCTCTCATTTTATGCTTCTATTAAAACCAAATTTAGGGTAGAATTACATTTTAAATGCGAAAAGATTTGGATGTGATTCATCGTCCGAGGACTTTATGACACATGAATAGACGTACATAAAAGCTTCTCACAATGCGTGACGTCTGCCAGTACCGCCCTGAAGATGACCCTACAATCAATACCAGTAATTGTATTAATTCCACACTACCCTAGAAGGTATGGAAACGACACCACTTGGGAATTATACTCTCTTGATCCCTATTGATCGCTGAGATTGTCATCCAATCTTATCATTATCGTCATGACCTTTGTACCATCGATTTAGATTGGGCAATAGAGGGCAGGCTTCTAGTATTGTGATTAGAGTACCTACATAAAGAGTTGCTCTAATTGTGATCAGTGTCCCTTTAAAAGGGACACAAATTGTGATAAAGCAAAGTTGATTGTACAACACAGACATGCGACAACTGCTCCGTGATAATTTTACCAAGCTCCTCACTTCAAACCTTCAAGGCCCAATACTAATCCTGATCCAGGTTTTTATCTCATTAACTCAGCTCTCGACTAACATAAGAAAAAGAGGATTATGGGGGACCAACAGGCACCGATTGGGGAAGTTTTCTATATAGAGGGAGCAAGTAGCTACAAGTAGGACAATGGGGCTTAAAAAGAAAAACATTGTAACCCTTTCCCTAACCCTATAGGCCTACTTTTGACGAAAAAGCTATTGATGCCGCGCGCGCAAATGTAGCGATTCTTTGTAGATGCCCCGTTTTCCCTATACAGATTGTTTTTTATTTGCGAAACACATGACATTGTTAATAGTTAACTTTGGTGAAAATGGTAATTCCTTGTTCGTTTGTTTTTCTTAATCCACAGGACTTAAAAACATGGACTGCGCCCTGAATTCGAAACTGCACACTGTTCAGTAAAGCCTTTGAAATTTATTAACTCGATGACGTCACCAAGGAGGTCTCTCGCGATGACATCATTAGGCCTACATTACGACTGTGATTATGACGCAGGGATGAATCAGCCAATCACGGGCAGCGTCCTAGATAGAGACTACATGCGCATCAATGTGTATCCTCCGCCTCTCCATAAAGGTCATGCGCGCACCGAGTCTGAAAACCGCAAGTTTTACATCCCTCAAAGCGACACAGAATGGATTCAGATGGTGAACAATTTTAACAACGGACACCAAGAGATGTATTATCCTGCGAGAAGTGTATACCATAAACCTCCAGGCCCTAAACCTGTCCGCTCCATCAGCGCAAACTCCTATTTTGACCCCTTCAATCTGCGCACGGACGTATCGAGTAGCACAGCACGAGATGAGATAAATGAGATGACGCGCTTGCAGATGCAGCGCGCGTATCAACGCGCATGCGGTAAATCTATCACTGGTGGTAGATATCGGGAGCCACCGTCGAAGGACTCATTCACGGGAGAACGCCATGAGTCTCCCACCCTCAGGACGCGCACAATACCCCTCACTCCGCGAACAGCTAAATCTTTCATCTCGGACAACACTTCGGGATACTGCACCAACGAGGAAGAGAATCTGACATCTCCATTTCCATCGCAACAGGGAAAACAAAAACCCGTACTTCCGAACCTCTCATCGTCTTCGAAGTTCCCTGTTAACTCACCATCAAGGAGAGAGGCATGGTACAGCGCTCTATTTCGTCCAAAAATCGTAAAGCAGTCACCACCGTGGCGATCTCTTTTGAACAGACGCCCTCAAGGGGTGAGAGCAAGTGAAGGGCAGCTTTGCCCAAAGTATTGCAGGTGCTGTTTTGAAGATACTTACGATTCCAACAACAAGAACGTTTTCAAGGTCGACCTAAAGTAGACTGCAGAGATTAGTGAGGGTATAATTTAAGTGTACCCATCAATGTATAAGTTCCATGTCGCTATATGAGCTTCAAATTTCACTTCTTCATTGACTATAATTGAAATTTAAATACAAACAGAGTATAGATCTAGTCGACTCACTAGTATTACGTTCGCACAAAATAGATCCGGGAGCGCTCACGAAACCAAAGTTTGAATTGGGTATGCAAACTTTAATATCTGAGAAGAATGGCTTGAAAGCTTAAACATTTTAAAGCCTATCTGCATTAGTTTGGCCAGGAGGGGCTAGACCTCCCTGCATGGTCACTGACAGGTGGTCATTTCATCAAATCACCTCGCATTTAACATAAGAAAAGGGGGACTATGGGGGACCAACGGTCACCGATTAGGCATCGTTTACTATATAGGGGGCTCAAGTAGCTAGAAGTATTGCAGTGGGGCTTTGACAGGTATGGGTCGTGTGGTTTTCAACGCTACTCACTTCTTGGCTTTGATCAAAACGCACAAAGGAGCCGCGTACAGAATCAGTAGGCTGTGTCATATTTTTAAGAATGTGAGAATTTCAAATGACTATATCATAAACAAATAGATTGGAGTGTGTAGAATTAGCCGTATGGTTTTCAACGCTACTCTTTTCTAGGTGTTTCGGCATAAAGAAAGAAAGCATCAATGGAACCGAGTAAAGAAAAATTGTTATCCAATTATCACATTTATGAGAATGTAATGATTTTATATAGTCTTTTTAGATTTAGAGTAGGCATGCATTGGAGGTGTTTATAGTCGATTTATGAGAACATGTGTCATGAAGTTTAGGGGCGTAGATTCAGCACGTGTAGTATTAACCAATGCCCAATACGTTTGAGCATATAGCATCAAGAAAGCCGAGTAAAGAGTCAACATATTAAAATATAATATGTGAGAGTTTCAATTGTCTATACTAGTTTATAGTGTGTAGAATTACGCATGCGGTTTTCAACGCTACTCTTTTCTTGATGTTTCAAGGTAGCCAAGTAAAGAATAATTGTTATCATTAACCCATTATTTTATGAGGTTGTGATGACTAATTATAGTTTTTTTAAGAGTTAGAATAGGCATGCAAAGTAGGGGTTTAGGGGATTTGTGAGAATCTGTTTTGAAGATTAGGGATGTAGAAATAGCGCATATAATTTTGTTTCGACAACAAAGCACCAAGGGAGCCGAGTAAATATTATTATTGTTCTCAAATAATCACATTTACGAGAAAGTGATGACTTGTAGGCAAGCATACTGGGTTTAGGAGATTTGTAAGAATGTGTTTTGAAGATAAGGGGAGTAAAATAATTACTGTCCAATATGTTTAGGCATAAAGCACCAAGAAAGCCGAGTAAAGATTCAACGCATAATTTGAGAATGTGAGAGTTTATAGATAAATAGTTAAGAGTGTGTAGAATTACGCATGCGGTTTTCAACGCTACTCTTTTCTTGATGTTTCGAGGAAGCCGAGTAAAGAATAATTGTTATCAATAACACATTATTTTATGAGGATGTGATGACTAATATTTTTTTTAGATTCAGATTAGGCTTGCATAATGGTGGTTTAGGGGATTAGTGAGAATGTGTTTTGAAGATGAGGGGTGTAAAAATAGCGCATTTAATTCGACAAAAAAAGAGCACCAAGGGACCTGAGTAAAAAAGAATTGTTATCGAATTATTATATTTATGAGAATGCGATGATTTGTCTCTTTAAATTTAGAGTAGACATGCATGGTAGGGGTTTGATAGATTTATGAGAATGTGTTCTGAAGATTAGGAGTGTAGAAAAGTGCCTGTGGTTTTAAACACTAGAGTGAAAGAGCAAAATGCACCAAGAATGCCGAGTAAAAGAGAATTATCCATGAGAATTTGATCATTATTTTTAGAGTCTTTAATATATGGATAAACAGATTACGGGTTTAAAAAAGAGCGCATGAGGTTTTCGACGTTACCCTCTTTTCCTGGTGTATTTCTGTAATTATCTGAATCAGTCACCACGCTTATTTTTATTCAAACCTATAGTAATAAACACTTACAGCAACCAATATTATACATGTATTAAAAAATAGACTGTAAACTACAGCATGCTCTCTCTTCATTGTCCCATCCTTGTGTTCGCGTTGTCTTGGGAGTGTATTACAAAGACTAAGATCGACTTTATAGGTTCGTCTTTACTATGGCAGGCTGTTTGTGCCACTGTTTGCTCTCACTTTTATGATCTTTAGACAATATTTTTTTCCTTCAATAATGAATTATCAACAAATGTTAGTTCTGAAGATTTTTGACGATTTTTTTGTACGTTCCTTGAGAGACCAGTGTCAGTAAATGGTGAGAACGGTGGCACAAACGGCCTGCCATAGTTAGGTCCAACTTAAAGGCCGTCTGTACTAGTTTGGTTAGGAGGGATTACACCACCCATGATGGTCAACTCAGCACTCAATTAACACAATACAAAGAGGATCATGTGGGACCAATGGTCACCGATTAGGCATTGTTTTCTATATAAAGGGAATAAGTAGTATGGGGCTTTAAAGTCGATCATAGTCTTTGTGAAACACCCCGGCACCTAAAATTATTAAATGGTACTATATAATGATAGTTATGTTAGGGAATATGAATAACAAGCTTTTATTTCTATATTTTCCTTAACAATACAACAGCATTTTATTTACTTATCGCTACAGGATATTTCTTTTAGAATTAATATGTCCAGATTGTGTATCTTTCTTAATGGTTGGTCTTTCAGTTTTAGTTTCAGGTTTATTTTTCATTTTCAACAGAACAGTCATTTCGACAAGAAATCAGATATACAATTTTTATGTTTTGTAATGACTTGTAAAGTCTATATCAATTTTAGTGTGTAAATAAATGAATGAAATGAAAACATGATTAAAACAAACGCCAAGAAAGCCGAGTCACATAATCATAATGGACCTAGATTATTATGGTAAAATCCGATGTTTAAAAATCATACGTTTTTTGTTTTGTTTCTGATTTGTCGTGCTCGCGAATAAATTAGATACATCAGCCTTTTTTTAAAAAATCGTTTACGCTTTGCCATGATTAAGAGTAAGCGAGTACACATTTACATATTACACATTTTTTAAAATTTGTATTTTGTTCGTCTCCTTCCTTTTCAAGTACACGTTGTTCCATAGAGTGACTACTGATTGTTTGATAATTGAACAGTCTGTATATCACTTTATGAAGAGGCATATCATTTTTGAAAAGTTTAGTGACACCCCACAAGCTTTTTCCATCACATTTGTTTAATGTGCAGACATTACAATTGCTTTAACGTAATCCCAACTTGATATCTTTCTGATATACAGCATTTTGTTGAAATTCACATTGAGTTCCCTTTTCAAATAATTATCTTTGCAATCGTTTTTTGAAGGTGGAAAATAAGCTGATTAATGAACAGATTCTTGTTTCAAGAGTATGGACAAAGAGGGCGCAGTAGCGATTCGGACTTTCATCAGCATGATGTTTGATTTGTATGAGTTCAGATTCGAACATGACGAATGTTATTACTCAGATTGTCGGGTCAAAGATTACTCCATGTTCGTTGGACAAATTCGCGCGAAATACGATTATGTTGTGCATGTGTATAATACATGTTTTATAACGAAAACACACATAAAGAGCGTTGAGAACCTCGGGGGTACCAGGATTTTGAAAGGCGATACAACCTTTGTAAGATGCTCTTTTGTATAATATGAAAGCAGGGGAAAATATTGAAATTACATGTATTTACCAAAAATAAGCCTGAAGTTATGTTTGTTTGAAATACTTATGAGATTAATTATTCTACGCGAATCTCAGACTGGCAATTCGGTCAGTAGATTGTGACGTACTGACGAATAACTCTCCCGTTTGTCGCGTACACAAAATTCATTAATGTCTGTTTTCCCCTAAGCGCCTAGCTTCCATCGTGTGGCAATATTAAATCGATATATTATATGGGTAGCATGTAATAAGTTCTCTAAAAAGAAGAGGCCATCCTGAGTCATACATTTTGAAAAATCGACCTTTTAAAATCATCGTGTGTTCCAGAAGTTGGAAAGTTGTCCGGCAGTACGGTGCCAATTCAACCAATTTGAAGTGCCCATACCTGATTACAACTTTTGAAACATTAATAACTTTCTCATTATTTTTTAGGTCCGATTTCCATTAAACTGTTCCGCTGTCTTTTAGGGCTGGATTTTCCTTCAAAGTGGAACGAGGCAAATAAATAATTATAGATATTTGGGGAATAATCATTATTTTGTACCCCCCGATTCATTTGTACCTGTATACTGGCATTGTAGTACAAAATAAAATCGATATTTGCACACAACTTGAATCATCCACTTTTTAAATATTTTTTGTTTCCGTTTAGGGCCCTGTAGCCTATACAAGAGATGCGATTTATCACATACAATTTTCTATCAATATCAATAGCAACATTACTTATTTAATATTTTTGTATGAAGGCAATTTAACTTAAAATGAGTTCTCAAAGCGCTTAACAAAAGAAATATACATATTATACAGAGAGCAGACAATTCAAACAAAATATTGGATTTCAAACATTACATGACTTGTGTGATGTATAGTTAGGGAATCATACATACTTTGAGCATTGAGAATAACTAACAGCCAAAGAAAAATATGCATCTCTCTATATGAATATTGTACATTAAAGAGATAGGGGATGCGATTGATATCAAATCGCAAATTCAGTCGGAATTCTTTTATAAGACTTGGCCCCGGTTATAAATTGTTATGATTGATATCTTTTAAGGATTCTGCTTCTATTACCATTTAAAAAGTATTGTAATTTTCTTTCTGTGTGTAATATTTGGCATTTCGGTATGGCAATGTTTTTGTGACATTGCATTTTGTTATGTAATTTAATGTCAAAATATGGAAAATAAACTTATGCACACTGGAACTACGATGTTGCACGGCTCTTTATCTTAATTTAGTCACTGATTTATTTGGAAAAGTCCTTAGATACCTATTACACCTAACAATCATACATGTACTTAATACTAAGCACAAAGTATTTAAATTTTGTTCATATGAATAAATAAATACAACTCTTTTAAAGATTTTATGAGACCTAAATTCAGATCGGCCCATGAATGAAATCCTAGTGATTTCGTTTAACAATATGAATTTATGTGACCTCCCAAAATTTCTAGAGTAGAATTTAAGAAAATCTTTTGAATCGTGGTGCTTATTTCCCTTTGTTCATGTTTCATGGCAGTTGCTTGCTTTGAAAAACCGCCATAAATTTTGGGTGGAAGGCGAGTGAATTCACGTCCTGTGACTGCAAATCGTATTGTTTATATCATTTGATTGAATACGTTTTTATATTCAAAGTTGAGTAGGGTATGTCTTGTAATTATTCCTAGCCCACAGCAGGTATCCCTGCCCACAGTGAGAGCCAGTAAAGTAACTTCAAGTTTATCTAGAAAAGTGATTATTGATCATGCGCACCAATTATTAAGGTTTTGGACTTGCTTTGGTATTCCATTCTTTATCATATCGATGTACATAATAACTAATGCAAGTCGTTATGTATATTCTAAAAAAATTAATAGATAATAAAGATAGGAAGAAATCGATTACAATAAAGTAACTGAAAGACACAAAGTACCATTAAAATATTTAAACATAACAATTAGAGAGCATCTGTTGATTCTTTCTTGGAAATTTGGTGGCTCTTAAAAGAGCCGTTGTTTGATTGCTCCGAAGAGGATTCAACCCATTTACTTGGCGGCCTTGGAGGTCTTCTTGGGCAGAAGTACAGCCTGGATGTTGGGGAGGACACCACCTTGAGCGATGGTAACTCCGCTTAGCAGCTTGTTCAACTCCTCGTCGTTACGGACAGCCAGCTGCAAGTGACGGGGGATGATGCGGGTCTTCTTGTTGTCTCGGGCGGCGTTGCCAGCCAGCTCGAGGATCTCAGCTGCCAGGTACTCGAGCACGGCAGCCAGGTAGACTGGGGCACCAGCTCCTACACGCTGGGCATAGTTTCCCTTGCGAAGGAATCGGTGGACACGACCGACTGGGAACTGAAGTCCAGCACGGGCAGATCGGCTCTTGGCCTTAGCACGGGCCTTTCCTGCTCCTTTACCACGTCCAGACATGATGATTTGATAAATTTGGTTGTCCTTTGGCAAGTAAGATGAGAATCGCTGTATGCTTCTTAAATGGTGCGAGCTAGGTATTTATACGTCTGTGGAGGATCGAAACGCACAGCGAGGATCCTGTTGGAACCAATCAGATGCGGGGCCGATGAGCAACGGCAAGCGAACACACTATTATTTGCATATACGTGCGAGTGTACGCATATGCTTTTACACGGATGTATGCAAATGTGTCGCCCGACCAGCGGGGCCCTGCGTATTTACGTAGAGCGCTCTGTGTGATTGGTGGCTCGAGCGTACATTCGGACCTCATGAATAATTAATTAATTCAGGGGGCCGTCGTTTTCTCGAACACGGAGCGAAACCGCGCTGAATGGCTTGCAGTGATTGGTGGTGTTCGCGTGCAGTCGGACTCATTATCATAAGCGTATTACCGCTCGATCCTTGCTCGCTGTATAAATAGAAGTGGATTCGCTTGGCTCATCATTCTCATCGTTTACTTCGTAGAGAAACTCATCATGCCTGCAAAAGCACAAGCCGCTGGAAAGAAGGGATCGAAGAAGGCTAAGGCCCCAAGGCCTAGCGGAGACAAGAAGAGGAGACGAAAGCGCAAGGAAAGCTACGGAATCTACATCTACAAGGTTCTGAAGCAGGTTCATCCTGACACTGGTATCTCCAGCCGTGCCATGTCTATCATGAACAGCTTCGTCAACGATGTCTTCGAGCGCATCGCCGCCGAGGCTTCCCGCCTTGCCCACTACAACAAGAAGTCCACCATCACCAGCCGTGAGGTCCAGACCGCTGTCAGACTCCTCCTCCCCGGAGAGCTGGCCAAGCACGCCGTCTCTGAGGGCACCAAGGCTGTCACCAAGTACACCACCTCCAAGTAAATTGAAACTCTCGTTTCAATTGCATCAAACGGTCCTTATAAGGACCACCAAAACTTCAAGAAAGAATCGAATGACACAACTCTTGTTTTCCCTTAGATTGCTCTTTCTTATCATTTTCGTTTATAAACGCGTGGAAGAGAAAAGTTTGTTCTAGGTGAATGTAAATTAAGAATTTAAAGCTTGTGGATATCAAAATTCTGATTCCATGAATACTATTGTAATAGAAAGCAAAGTGCCTCATGAATCCTTTGTTTCGAATAGCAGACTTGGAAGTTTGGTGTGAAAAGGCTGCACTATGGGAGCTAGTGATTCTTGCACAGCTTCATTTACTCTCCACTCTTTATATCGGCATACATTTACTAAAAGAATATCAATCAGCTTGCCGTAACCGTACTGATAAGAAAACTTCCATGATATTTAGTTTAATAAACTGATGTGTATGGTATAAATAGGATGTTGGTCATAATTTGTATATCGCAAACTTCATTGTTATAAACTTAGGACATTGCATTCATCACCGGCTTTTTAGAAAAATTCTCCTCACAAAAAAAAAATGCAAGGAAGAAAAGGAAATTGTCCGTTTGAGAAAAAGAGCGCGAAAGGGGCGTATATGACAAAGGTCGCAGAACAAAGGTGAATGGTACAACATTGGCAAGTACATGTATAAGACAGATAAGATTCGATATTTATTCGTCTTTCTTTCAAATGTCACATAGAGCATAACATTAGATCATTACACATTAACAATGCAAAAAAAAATAATGACAATGATAACAGCAACAAAAATGAACTAGAGGAAAGACGAGGAGACCCTGGTAAAAGCAGAGCTTGTCATTTTTAGGGTCCCCTCTGGACCAAGTAATTGGTTGGTACATAAATAAGTAACAAAATAAACTTGATGGGAGTATTACATTTGTGACTACCTAAGAAAACATTAAGTATTGGAATTGTAAATAATTAACTCTTTATGTTGTATAAAGCGCCCTCTCTAGACAGATATTTCTTTAGCTCTAAAACAATGCTTTTTGACTACAATCGACCGATTTGCTATTCCTGTTTGGAAAATATATATCAGAACTGCATATTTTGAGATTTTCATGATCGCAGCTACCACAGAATGGCCTCAGGTGCTATTTGAATTTACCGGGAGCACCGGTAGAATTTTGATTATTCAATTTCTTGATAGCAGTTCTGGGGTGTTTTAGGGGCTACATTTTCTAGTGCTAATAATACATCCATAGGGGCATCCAAGTATATCAACATTTTAAAGAATTACTATCAATCCAATTTTCAAAATTTCCCGAAACTTTGCATTACCTTTAAATTAAAGTAAACTTTGTCCTTACTTGGTGTAAATGAAACGCAGAGGCATTTCGTGTAGCATGGTCATGAAATTGACTATTATACACTATATTAGTGATCGGGTAGGCCCTATTATATGCCTTGACTAAACTTTACCAACTATTACATAAACATTTTCCAAACTGAATTTGAACTTTATATCGACCACATAATTAATGCTCAGTCTAATGTTTAACACTATTAGTATAGATACTGATCCCGGATTTTGCAGCATAATTTCAATAAAATCATAATTTATATGCAAAATTATGATCGAATATTGTTATTGTTTACAATGCTTGGCAGCAGTGATTAGCACTGCCCTTCGATTTAAATTGGAATCCGGTATTAAAGTTTAAGTTCAGTGCTATGATACGAGATAACAGAGTCATATAATTTAATTTTTAACTTTTGCATATGTTTTTACCGTCAAAATATAACCCATTATAATGGAAAATTAAACATGATTGTGTATGTGAAGGTTGTAACATCACGGCATTTGATGCTATAGAGTGTAACAAGCTGAGTGTATAAATTGGAAAATTGTAATACGTTGGATATTGTTTAACATAAGTGAGAAGACTTTAGTAATTGGATATGATATAGGCAAGTTAGATAATTACTCGGTAAATATTTTGATTAACTTTGCTGAATATGTTATTCATAAGAACTACATTAAACATTTGAAAACAAAAAGCAAAAGGAATGATAGAACTCTTTTAGCTGATTTGAATTATGAATTGATGTCAAATTTAAATTAAAAAACAAAAGCAAAAGTTAATGAAAAACATTTTCGTACATAATTATTGACTTTTCATGAATGTCATACCAGTATAATGTATTCAGTATTTGTGATTTCATCCTTGAAACATCTGCTATCAACATAAAACCTAAATAATAACCCTACATCGACAGNGAGCATAACATTAGATCATTACACATTAATAATGCAAACAACAATTATGACAATGATAACAACAACAAAAATGAACTAGAGGAAAGACGAGGAGACGCTGGTAAAAGCAGAGCTTGTAATTTTTAGGGTCCCCTCTGGACCAAGTAATTGGTTGGTACATAAATAAGTAACAAAATAAACTTGATGGGAGTATATATTTGTGACTACCTAAGAAAACATTAAGACAAAGGTGGTCACATGAACAGAAACAAGAAGTGTACACAAAATCGGGATACTAAATTAACTACACAAAACGGGAGAAGGAGAGAAAATATAAGAAATAATAAAATATTACAGCAAATCTGCAATAGGGGCAGGACAATACGGGCACAATTCAGGCTGACAATCTGAAAATATTCAGTTAGACACATTATAATCAAGAATATATAGGCACCAAAATAACTACAAAAATTAACTACTCTATGAGTCAAATTATATAATCGAGAAAATGCTTATTAACGCTAGATCCTATAGGTCCAGTTCAAACCAAAGTATTGGTTAGTGGTATAAAAAGTTTTGGTAAGGGGTCATAAATTTGGTTCAAATGAACATATTATAAGCCTATGCGATTTTACAATATTCAATGATCGTTGTCGCGGTTGAAATCGATGAAATTGTAAAAAAAATAAACTCTTTGTTGTAAAGCGCCCTCTCAAGACAGATATTACTTTAACTCTAAAACAATGTATCTTGACTACAATCGACTAATTTGCTAGACCTGTTTGGAAATTATATATCAGAACTGCATATTCTGAGATTTTCATGATCGCAGCTATGAGCACCGGTAGATTTTTCATTATTCAATTTATTGATAGCAGTTTTGATGGTGTTTTAGGGGCTACATTTTCTAGTGCTTATAATACATCCACAGGGGCATCTAAATATATCGATGTTTTAAAGAATCCAATTTTCAAAATTGGCGAAATTTTGCATTACCTTTAAAAGTAAATTGTGTCCTTTATACCTGGGGTAAATGAAACGCGGAGGCATTTCGTGTAGCATGGTCATGAAATTGATTATTTGTCCTTAAAATGTCGAAAAGAGCCTGGGGTACTGGTAGGACACCAGAATTGAAGTCGTACATTAGAGAACCCCAATAGAAGGTGAATATCATGCACCTTCAAAATTATATTATGCGTATTAAAAAGTGGATTAGTTTGCGTACGGAAGCTAACGTTACAAATAATTCTGTAGAGGTTTGGAGGTATATGAATGGTGGAAGAAAGAGGGGGCAGAGGTAGAATTGAGTGGAGAAAGAGAAAGTGAGAAGGATAGAGAGTATGATACTTCTATAATGATATAATTGATAGAGAGAGGGGAGAGTGAGTGAGAAAGAGTGGGAATGCGGGAGAGAAGAGAAGGGGGCGAAGGGAGAGAAAGAGAATACGGGAGGGGTGGATGACGGTGAAACGGACCCCAAGTACACACTATCTCCTCTTTTCCTGTATAATGTCTTCACCTATCTCCATTTCTTTTATCTTCACTGATGTATACACTACATCAAGGACACAATCTTATCACCCCGCACAAAGCATTTTTTTCGATAACTTGACTAGGTATTACCAGTGAGATTATGAGGTTGTACAGCTAACATATTGAATTGAATTGAATTAGAATTTATTGTCCCTTTCAGGAAATTCTTTTTTCACTGTTTTTACAGGTATTGTGCATGTAATACAAGAAGAAGAAATACATGATACAATAATAGCAAATGTACATCGTCACAAACATAATAACATTCTAAAAATGACTGTTACATTACATTGGAAACGGATCAACATTGATTGCAGTATAAACATAAGCAGTTTATGTTTCTTTGTAACCATTTCAGGTGAAATTTCGAACATTAAGGTATGTGTTTATTTTAAAATGTAGGTAAGTTTGGTATTAGTTGCTGTACTCATGAATACCTTGTCAATTATATGTGTTTTAGTATAGTGATCGGGTAGGCCCTATTATGCCTTGACTAAACTATTAAATTAAAACATATCCTCAGTGAATAAATTGAATTTGAACTTTATATTGACTACATAATTATATTCAGTTTGATGTTTAAAACTTTTAATATATGATACTTATCCAGGAGTTTGCAGCATAGTTCAATAATAATCATAATTTTGCAATGGTCGAATATTGTTATTGTTTACAATGCTTGGCAGCAGTGATTAGCACTGCCCTCCGATTTAAATTAGAATCCGGTAATAATGTTTAAGTTCAATGCTATTATACGAGATAGCAGAATCATACAATTTAATTTAAAACTTTTGCATAAATTTTGTTTCTACTGTCAAAATATAACCCATATATGATTTAAATTTTCCATTTTAAAAATGGAAAATTAAAAATGATTATGTATGTGAAGATTGCAATACCATTGAAACATCACGGCATATATGATGCTTTATAGGATAACAAGCTAATTGTATTAGTTGGAAAATTGTAATACGTTGGATATATCGGGGTTTTTTTTTTATTAAATATTAAAATAGGTGAGAAGACTTGGATATGATATAGGCAAGTTAGATAATAATTACTCGGTAAATATTTTTATTAATTTTTGCTGAATATGATATTTATAAGAACTACAATAGTCATGTACATTAAACATTTGATTTGAAGTATGAATTGATGTCAAATTCAAATTCTGAAACAAAAGCAAAATTAGATAAAAACATTTTCGTACAATTATTGACTTTTCATGAATGTCGTACTAATGTATTGAGTATTTGTGATTTCATCCTTGAAACATCTGCTATCAACATAACACCTAAATAATAACCCTACATCGACAGAAATGCCTTTTTGCCTTACAGGCCTCTAGTTTTTACAAGCCCCAAATTATAATTTCAAATTCATTCGATGACATAAAACACTGTTTTATGTTTATATTATGCCTGTTACTTCATCAATCTTTTAAAGGCCGCGGTCTGTACAAGTTCGGCCAGAATGGATTAGACCACCCAGCTAGGTATCACTGACAGGTGGCTATCTCATCGACTCAGCTCTTAATTAACAGACGAAAAAGAGGATCATGGGGGACCAACAGGCACCGACTGGGGAAGTTTTCTAACTATTTTGCAATCCACCAGCTTCAAAATCAGCCCCTTTTCTTTTTATTTTAGCTCTCTTCCTCCTCCGGTCGATCGTGCGTTTACAAAATAATTGCATTAGCGCCATCTATTGTTCAACTAAGATAAAGAGGCGGATCTCGCACACATCAAAACAAAACAAACTTTCTGCATTTTGTCTCTAGCTGACGTCGAAACTTTCTCTACATGTAAGTACCATCATTGAACTCGTCTTCGTTGAGCTCTAATCATATTGCAATGAATGCTTATTAATGAGATAGGTCTAGACCTATGCAAAGTGTCATGCCAGAAATATATCATGAAGTGATGAACATTTGTAGATCTAGATCTATGTCTCCTATCCTGGCCTGGCCTGACTTGTGTGTGTGCGAAGATAGTCGTTCACTCTCGCCTTGGTCCCATTCGTGAGCTTCTGTGTTTTGTTTGCTCCGACACTATCTAGTAAGATATCAATTTCGAAATTGATCTTGTCTTTTTTGTCCTTAGGCCTAAATGAGTATGGACGGAGCCCCAAACCACTTTCTGGCTCCTAACCTAGCCTACCAAGGTCTGAAGGCTAGCAGTGATCCGGGACCTCTTAATAAAATTGGAGATAATCAAGACGACGATGATCATCAGAAACGGAGTCGGAGCCGGGACGAGAGTGTGACTGAAAACGATAACGATGGAGCAAGCAGCAATTGCAATGATAAAACAGAGAGGTCAGTAGGTCATGGAATATGTTGAGATATTGGTATTGGACAGGAAAGGGGAACATTTTTTTTGTTTGTTTTAAAGTGTCATTCTAAAGTGTGAAGGACTTGGGAGGCTGATGAGCACAGAAGAGGAAGGAGAATAGGAAAAAGAGGAAGGAGCCAAGGAGAAGAAGTGGGAGAAGAAGAAAACTGGAAATTAAAGCCCAAAGAAGAAAACAAAGAATAAGAGGAAAAAGTAAAGGAAAACAGAGAAAAATAAGAAAACAAGAAAAAAAAAAGGGAAAGGAAGAAAAGAAAGAAATGAAAGAAAGAGTAAAATGTTGGGGTTATAAGAACTAGGGTAGCGCGCCGAGTATTCGGTCACACCCCAGTATTCGGTCAGCCAGCCGTTTCTACAGCTGTAACAATTTTAGAAATAATTAATGAGCCACGAAACTTGCACAAATCAGGCAGTTAAACAACTTTCCTTAACTCTCAAAATTTAATCAGATATACATGTAGGGCCCCGGAAAGATCTCCAACTTGGCTCGAAATTGGTCAGTGTCGCACCGTTTTTTGCACTTCCGCGTTCTGTTAGCACATGCGCTAACGTGCATAGCCATATGAAAAAGTCTATTGCAAAACAACTTTGTGTGCTGTCGCAAGGAATTTAGTATGTGTGTGAAGAGGAGCTCTTCCGTGTTCACTCCATCGCAGCGAATTTGCAAATGAAGCACTTGCCGATGTGCAAGAGGTATTCATACGATACTCTTACCATGCAGTATGGCTCGTCCAGTATTCGGTCAACGCATTGACAATCAGTGCTTTATCGCGCAATTGTGTGAAAATAGCGCGCAAATACGCTTCGCTCCTCTGCAACGGAGATTCAACGCACAAATCGTGTGACCGAATTCTGGGCAGAAAAATGCTCCGTCTTCTTTCAGAAATATTTTTCTTATCATCATTCTTTATTTTGAGTGACTATAAAATCCTGTTAGAGGAATATTTTTTGTTCTTTTGATGGGTAGATTGCAAAATAAAAGAGGTAAGAATTCAAAATATCAGTGATTTCCCCTTAATTGACCGAATACTGGGCACTCTACCCTATCTACAATGTAGATCTATATTTCAATTTTTCGCACCATAAAAATCTGTCTTTTTAAAAAATATATTTTTGATTATTTAAACATGTGATGTTTGTTGTCTTGTCACACACAGTAAAGAAACTATCAAATAAATAATGTGATGAATCAGTCACGTTTCGTTTGCATTTTTAATTTTGGAACTATTACCAAAAGTGGAAGTTATAGGTAGGGAAAAGGGACACTCATGATTTTTGACATTCTTTCAAAATTGTGAGCAAGAAAATACATATTAAGTATTCATTTTAATGAGCAGGGCATCCACTCCTATCTGGGCATAGTATATTCAACTAGTTACTGACAGAAACCTGTATTTGTTTGCATTTCAGTGACCTTGATGGTGAACTTGATGATCTTGCTATCAGAGTTGACCCTCCTGACCTCTTACCGGGTCAAAGGTTAAGACTAGATAGTCTAGCTTCAAGGAACTGCTCTGTGGCAGAGGCGCAGGCCCTGGCATTCCAAAAGCTTCAAGAGGAACTCATGAAGGCGAAGGAGGTGAGTACCGGTAGATACTTTTTCGTAGAGGAGGCACAATTGATCAGTCGGTAGAGCAGTGGTCTCGGTATCCAATAACATGGGTTCGAAACCAAGTCGATGCACTCATGCCCTTTGGTATGGCATTAATCCTCATTTCCAGGTCCCTCGAAGAGAACCTAAACCTGCCGGCCGTCTGGTTGCTTACTTACATGTACATGTACAAGCATTTGTAAGCATTTGTAGATTGGATCATAATAAGATCCTACAGGTACAATGTATACGAAATGGCAGAAACTCAACTTTCTGGAAATGTGATTTTCTCTTTGGAATTCAGATACCGTATGCCAAATGACTTTTTGATTTCCTCTCTTCAAATTTTATTCATTTTAATCACTCATGCGTGAAACATGCATCATATGAGTTGCATCAAATGAAAGAGGAGGATCTCAGCTTTCCAAATATGTGTCATTTATTAATCATAAATGTGACTAAGTTATGATAAAACATCAATAATTCTCGGTTTCGTTTTTTCTGGGTCGCACTGTAGTTATTGGTGATGAAGATGATGATGATGATGATAATGACGATGACGATGATGAAGATGATGATGATGTTGATAATTGGTGATGGTAATGGTTGCATGCTTTTGATGATGGTGATGAGAATGGTTAAGGGAAGGGTGATGGTGATGATGATGGAGATGTTGATAATGTTGATGGTGAAAATGATTATGATGATAAAGATCGTGATGATGAATTGATGATTGTCGGTGATTAGACATACATAATCAACATGATTTTGATGATGGTGATGAGCAAAATTAGACATATTTATCCCTGACCATATGTTTTAGAACATTTTCCTTCTTCTACTGCTAGGCAGTGATTGTTTCTCACTTGTAACATGAAATGAGAGTGGGGAGTGATCAATACATAGTGAGCAAGAATAAGAAGAAAAGAAAAAAAAGGATTGCCGGTATGTCATAATTATCTTACATCTACTGTACATGTACATCGACATGTATGGAAGAAGATGTAAAATTTCCTCATTTAAAAACATAAACTGTGATTTATATTTACATGATGCATGTACTGGTCAATTTTAATTTATTCTAAAGTAGAAGTCTCTAAAATCATTTGGCATGACATTTACCAATTTGTACATCCAAACAATTTAATTAAATAGAGACTTTACATTTTTGTAATGATTGTTTATTATATTCAAAATTATTGTTGTTTTTGTTTTAATCTTAGGAGCAAATTTTCACTATTGGAATCCACTTACAATGTACATGTAGGTCTTATGTACATGTAGCAAACGTAGCACATTGTCAGTGACAGTATTACATGCCTTGCTACATTGTATGCAATGTTAACTTGCATTTAAATCCCACTGACTGAGCGTTTTGTGGTCGGATTTTCCATTTCCTACCACATTTTGTTTTCTTTTTCAGAATGTGAAAAGCAAACAAATGAAATAAAAGAACATACAGAACAAGAAATGGCAAGACAAAACAAAAGAAGACAAACGCTAAATTAAAAAAAACAGGCACAAAATTTACAAAGCAATTCAAGTGAATTTTTAAATTTTCATCCACTAAAAACATTGCAAAAAAACTCTTTCTGATTGATGAGGAAGATGTTAAAAAAATATGCAAGTGAAAATTGTGCAACCATCCCCAGAGTATTTACAGACATTATCATTGTCAGACTTTGTTGAAATTGCCTCACTAATTTGTCAGAGGATCACAACCTAATTACAGGATATGTGCTTTGATTATTTACAGGATGCAATTAAATGCTTTTAGATTTGTACACATTTCCTTTCAAGTGTCTGAGCTTGGTAATAACCATATACTTCAATTCTTTACTTCCTCCTAGCTTAAAGGTAAAGACCAGTATTGGAAACGCCCCAATTTTAAAAATGAAATGGAAGCCCTTATTACCAATCATGTGAAAGAATATGTTTTGACAAACATGATGATAAAAAATTGCCGGGAAACCGCCTACTAATTGAAATATTTGGTAAATTAGTTTATCTATGGTCTGTGAGAGATACACGCACGTGTCGCGCACGTGTCGCGCACGTGTGCGTATAGTCCCATATACATCTTTCTGTGTAACGTGCTTGTAACTTTACAAATACTGGGCCAAATTTCTTATCATTTTGATGATTCCAGAACCTTGCAGTTCACACCAATACTTATATGCTAGATGATCAACCTTTTCTGATCGATTTCACAACGTCTCTTTCACAATGCAATCGCATGACCAGAACTGGTCTTTAGCTTTAAAGGTAGTGTATCCCTTTTGCAGCAAACATTAAATTCTGTAGAACTTAGCAGGAATTACTGTATATGTCACGTTTGTCCTATCTGTGAAGTTTAAATGTTAGCAGTGTCCTCTTCAATTTAAAATTATGGAAGGAAACATGTTTACTTTCTAGACTTCACTGTCAGACACTATTGAGTTACTGACTTGCTTTTTTTCTTCTTTGGTAATAACTACATTGTACATAAAATGAGCTGTAAAGGGTACATGAGCATTTGTCTACAGTACATCAATAACCCACTTCTTGCAATGGCCAAAATTAAGCTGTGAATCTGTGCGCAGCACAAAACGTATAACCATTTAAGAATCAAGGGTGTGACTATTTTCTACAAATAATTTTTGAAATGGTGACTGGTCAATTTAATTTCACATAAAGGCAATTACTAGTTCTAATCTTTGCAGGGGAGGTTTTAGTTGGTATTATCTCTTGTTTACCATGGGATTCACACAAGTTCATATTTTCAGCCTGCAAAAGGGATACACCACCCCTGATATTAAGTTGGTTAACTTGGTTTTAATTGAGGCAGAAATTAAGAGGAACAGGTCACTGAGGTCAGTAAAAATTTGAGCAATATCAGAATAAAAATAGGAAATTTATGATTTCTTGAAATTGTCATCAGTGAGACACGAACTGGCAACACTGACATATCTTGCATTTAGTCCTCTCCTATTTGCTCTGTACGGAAAATCTCTATACATTATGTACATGTACATGTAGAGCCAGTACTGAGCTCTGCAACCTGTACCTACTGTCCTACTGTACATGGATCATAATGAGATGCTATCTCTAGCTACCAGTATATTCACAGCCGTCTGCAGGCTCTGCTAAACCAATTTAAAAAACCACTTTCCGACCTTTCATCCGCTGAGAGCAAAAAGGGCGTACTGCTGGCTAACAGCAGATGATTTGTAAACTTCATTTCAAAAAGTGCGTTCTTAATCTAAGCTGTACTAGAAACATATTGGTGGTACAAGTAAATATCCTGAGATTGTATACTGTACATACACAAGACATATTTTCAAGTTACTGTAAAAAATTGAGGATTTTAAGTACGGCATTTGTTTACCGTATCTATTTATTTATTGTTATTTAGTCATTAATAGGAAGATGGTTTACTTGGTCAGTTAGTTATTTACCTGTTTCCTTGATTATGTATGTAATCATTTTCTTATTTACTTATTCATATGCATTTCATTTATTTGTTTTATTTATTCATGCATTTGCTGTAATATGTTACAGCTGAATGATCAAGAAGTTGAGCAGGTATCCAACGTATTAGACGTATTGACTGAGATTACAGAATGTACTGCTAAGTTTGATAAAAATTGGCCTATTGATTTGTTTTTGTGTTTGTTTCTTGTATCGGCTTTGTTTTTGTTAATGACTCGTTTCAGAATTGACAGAAGGAGGAAGAAGAAGTGTAGCAGTTATTTTGTGTAAAACAATGTTGACAACATTTTTAAAATTTATATTTGTTTATGTATTTGTTTTGTATATATCTCTTTTGTTTTTATTTATTTGTTTCAGACTTAACAGAAGAAGTATGAAGAAATGTAGCAGTTATTTTGTGTATTAGAGAAGAAGGTTGGCAGAAAGATCACAGAGTTTGGGCCATTGATTAGTTCATTTGTTTGTTGTGTTTTTATGTATTTGTTTGTTATATCGGCTTTGTTTTTGTTTGTAATTTATTTCAGACTTTACAGAAGGAGGATGAAGAAGTGTAGCAGTTATTTTGTGTTACAAGAGAAGAAGGTTGACATACAAATCACAGAATTTGACTGCTTAAATTTATGAAATTGGTTAATTGATTTTTGATTTGTTTGTTGTGTTTGCTTACATGTAATGTATCTATTTATTTGTTTGTTTCGTTTGTTTATTTATTCAGACGTTACAGTTGAAGGACGAAGAAGTGGAGCAGTTATCCCGTGTAAGAGAAGAGGTTGACAGGGAGATTACAGAACTGACAGCTAGCTTGTTTGAGGTGCAGGAAATTTCTTCAATTCTTTTTCTTTTTCAATTCAATTAAAAAACAATAGTTATCTTCATTAAAACAGATGCACCACAGCCATTGGCTGAATTGTGCATGTTAACTTTGTACTGAAATACACATAAGATAATAAAAATAACTTGTGTTCACATAATTTGTTCATAGTACATTATATAGTGTACATTTTTATAAACAAGTCCTTTTCAAATGAGAACCAAACTGTAATGAATTCTGGTCTTGGGTAGCTTTGAATTCAATTTTTTTTTTCCATAAATAAGACAATTTGAACACAAGGACACAATAAAGCAATTAAATCAAAATATAAAATGGTGGGATACCCTTCAAAGCAAATTGCTTGTGAGCAGGGTCCATTTTTACAAAAAAAAATATTTAACAATATTACATAGAATAGAGTATGCCTCACAAACTTATTTTTGTGTTGAAAGAGTGAAGATAACAAGTGGTATTCTCAAAAGCGGACTAACTCTCTTATAGGACATGGTTTAATCCACCGACTAAGTATGGAATGCCAAGTGTCCATATGAATATGTTTTTGAATAATTTAATCTGTCACTGAATTAAAATAAAATGTAATAACGTAATAATTAACAACAATACGTTACAGTTATAAATGTAATGCTTCCTGGGAGAAATTTCACTGCGAGAATTTCCCTGGAAGAAATTTACTGGGTGTTAGCCACAAATGTTTAAATGATATACTTATGTTATCATTGTAATTTAGGGACATACCACCCAATGCCTTTCCTTGTTTCAATCCTTACTATGTAGGAAGCTAATTCGATGGTACAAGAGGCTAATATCAAGAGAATAGCAGCAGAGCGGAGGTTCAAGGAAGCCAACGGCAAGGTAGGAGTATTTGGAAGAATATGTTGGTATGCCAGAGATCTTATGCTACGGTCACAAAAGTTTGTACGAACGAAATTTTTGTACGAACCTCCCTGTTTTTTCCATTGTCTTTCTGAATTTCCATTGTCTGAAAATCGTTAGTACGGCATTCGTAGCAGTTCGTAATTGCATTTGTGACCGAGGCTTTACATAATTTTTGGTGTTCATCTGTTCTCTTTGTGTGAAATATATAAAACATTGATTACTTGGGCCCCGTCTAATAAAGAATTGCAATTGATCCAAATCAATCGCAAGTATGCACTCCCCTATCTCTTATGTACATACATGTAGTTGCGATTGATATCGACTCTTTATAAGACGGGGCTGGTGTGTAAAATATGCAACAGTTTCTTTCTGCCAAAAATGGCTGTATTCTACAAGTTGTGAAAGTTTCTGTTTTTGCGGTATACTAAGACTACTCAAGATCTAGGCATTCATTCTGTGGTCTATTTTTATGCAGGTGGTCTTTATGTACTGGTGGTCTTTTTGTACAAATACCTGTAGGCCCTTGAACACAGGCTTTAAGACAGAGCAGTGTTCAAAGGAACAATAAAAATGGTCATGAAGATGGATTTTAGAGGATAATATGGAAGGGGAAATTACAGGTGGCAGTATCTTTCGACATATTGAAGTGACTCGGTAACATCGATGAAAAACTGCATAATTGTTGTATAAAATGTTACTTAATTATATATTCCTTCTACTGTACTAACCCTCTACCATGCAAAAAGTCCAGAAAAAAATTCTTAAATCACAAAGATATTTATGGTTTTTGTTGAATGTGTCACTGTGCAACACCTTCTAACAGTAAATTCTCCCAACCTATTAAAAATTTTCCCAACCTGTTTTTGTATGAAAATAAGAAATAACACAGGTTTTCAAAAATATGTTAACACTCACATGTTTGGAATGGTATATACATGTACATGTAGAGCCAATTCATTGCTTTGTGACAACTTTAATACATTCACCTAAATTTTAATTAAATTACAATAATATAGCTTGGAGAATATAGGAATCGATCAGATCAGTTTTTTCGAATTTGTATCACTAATAATGGTCAGTTTTACTCCAACTTTCATATTATCTTTAATTGTGCATCTAGCATTGAAGTCACTGCCTAATTAGCACCATTTTCTCTCATCTGAATAATGTTACCAAATCTATGCTTTGCAGGCTGACATTTATAATGGTCTTTATAGGTAGGTGGTCTTTCTGTAGAGTCGGTCTTTCTTTACAGGTGGACAGGCAAGCACTAAAAAATGATGATCTCTATTGTTAAAAATGATGTTTTTGTTTGAGTAGTGGTTGAAGCATATTTTGTTGTGTTTCTTTCATAAGATTGACGCCATGCAGGCTGAGATCGGCGCCCTCAAGATGCTAGTTCTTACGTCCACTCCGAGCATGCCACTACCTGCGAAGGATACCACCAATAAGAAACCCTCCATCTTGAGAAAGTCCAAGAGCAGTTTACGACTCAGCGTACAGGGACACCACAGGTCAGTGGCAAGAGATTCAAGGATTCATTGCCTGGGTTTAATGTACTGTATCACCTGGGGAGTGTTTCACAAAGACTAAGATTGACTTTGAGTTGGACTTCACTATGGCAGGTTGTTAATGCCACTGTTTTCTTACACCATTTACTGACATTGGTCTCTCAAGGGATGTACAAATCATGGTCACAGATCTACAGAATTTACATTGTTTGATAGTTCATTATTGAAAGAAAAGATATTATCTAAAGATCATTTTGGTAAGAGCACACAGTGACATAAAGGACCTTGCCATATTTAAGTCAAAATTAAAGTTGATTTTAGTCTTTGTGAAACATCCCCCTATATTGGTATGTACATGTAGGTGCAATGTAAAATAATATTATTGTGAGGGAAATCATAACATGAACTATCAGTTTGCTTTATATATGTACAGACATTTATTTGCACCCCAACTTTACAATGTACATAGTTCAGCTTTTATATTTGTCTTTGTCATATAAAGGCTCTCAGCAAGTATCATACCGGTATATAAATTCTATAATGTTTGAAGAAATTTAGTATTTATGATAGTTATTTCATTTTTGAAAATATCTATGATTCATTGTGAGAAAATTACTTATTGTACATTATAATATTGTTGTTATAAAAAAACTGTGTACTTACATGAATGTAATGAAATCAATTATATACACTGTATATATTTTTCTTACTCAAACTCTTTGGCTTCTTTATTGAAATTGATTACTTATTCTGTTTTAAATTTTGTGCAATTTCATTGAACTCATTTATGATGTGTAATATTTGCTGTTTTTATGCTACTTTGATTGTATTTTATCTTTAAAAAAAATGTTTTAATAGTGGTATTAAATGTAATTTTAGGGTCCTGTGGAAAGCCAACTTTTGAATGGGCTACCCGGGTAAAACATTGATAAATGGATTGGTATGAAATGAAATAACATTTGACTTTCTATTGATCTTTAGCTTTACCTCAGACAATGTCTGCCTAGCATTCTGGTAAACAATGTGAATTACTTATTTTTTCATGTGATTATTCGTTTTGTTTCGTGTTTCTAGAACACACAGCCTGCAAGGTCCAATCACAACTGATCTAGGGGTTTCCCCTGCTGCTAATGGGACTTCCCCTATAAACACCAACGGGTCGGCAACACCATCACCTAGCTCAGAATCCAAAGAGGTTTGTTTCATACTCAATGTGACCTTCATATCCTTTAAAGGGATAGCAGCTGCATTTACACTGCAATCAAATATCTGTTATTTTGACTCGTTACGGTATTTCATCAGATTTTGCTAGGCAACTACCGACAAGCACAATGAAGTACCAAAATTTAAGAATCCACTTAGGGCGAAACTTCACAAATTTTTGCAGTGTACAGTGTACATGCCTGCTAACAAAACATTGTTGAATGATTCCAGATTTTGGGTCATGTGACTCTTCTCGCTCCTGTGTGATCGCATGCAGAGCAGCGGCAAGTCAGTTTGCGCACTGTGCTCACACCAAAATCAGAATGAGAAACAATGAATTTTCAAAAGGCAGGTTCCATGTGAATGATGTCATAAATCGCTGACAGCAGACTAGGTGAAAGTGCAATTATGGTGTATACTCGTCTCGCACCTAGCGAACTAGATGTACGTGTACCAGAAAGAAATCCCTCAGTCTCTCAGAGATTCTTTGGGTGAGGGAAATGTAAGATTATATGAATTTTCCTTATAGGGCAATTTGTGGGAAATACAGAGCATTGAAAACACCTGAAAAGAGCTAAAAATGAATCAAATCAACCTTTACAAGACATGGACAAGGAGCATATGAAGAAATTTAAGAAAAGCATAAAAACGATGAACACAGAACCCTATAGGACTTGGTTTCCATGCGGGCCCCATTCCATCTGAGCGTGTTCGGGTTCACCGAGTAGTCTACTCACAAGTTGCTTTTATGGTGTATTTAAACTTGCAGTATCTCTTTATAAAAGAACCTTTTGTAGCTCATATTAATAAATATAATATAAGGACATGGAACGCCCCCCCTCCCCCCCAAAAAAGATCTTCTGGTGTTGATACACTTTAAAGCCCCACTGCACTACTTATAGCTACTTGCGCCCTCTATACAGCCAAAAATGCCTAAGAGGTACCTGTTGGTCCCCCATGATCCATGATGCCCTTTTTCTTGTTTTAATTGAGAGCTGATTTAATGAGATAATGCACCTGCCAGTGACCTTGCAGGGAGGTCTAATCCCTCCATGCCAAACTAGTGCAGAGCGAGTTAATTCTTTCAAACTTCCATCTACAGGTTGACACCCTGCTCCTGCACAACTTCCAGAGTTGGAGAGAAGCGCCCTCGCTTGGTGTCAATAATCCATTCACCCAAAGGATATTCACCGAAGACATCCGACCCTGTCTGACCTTTACCAATGCAGAACTCTCACTCCAGCTTCAGTCGAGCATCGAGAGGAACCACCTATGCATAGAACCCATCAGTATTAAGACTCCAGTACCCAGGTGATTATGGGTCCCAAAAATGGGCCCTATGATAGGGTAATGATCAGAGCCATCTATACACAGAGTTTGGCCAACCCGGTTCAAGTTAGAAAGTTGTTTAAGCATTAAGGGTTCTATGCGTATTAGATACCAATAATGTTTTTACCATCAAAGGGCACTGGTGCCCGTAGGGTTACTACTACATGTGTAGGAGAAAGACAAATATACCATCAAGAGTTGAACACAAATTGAATAAATGACAAAAAAAGCCTACGCTATTCCAGAGTCCCGATGGCTCAGTGGTAGAGCAATGGTCCCGTAACTGTCAGGTTCCGGATCTGAGACCGAGTTGATGCGCTAGTGCCCTTTGGTAAGGCATTGATCCTTATTTCCAAGTTCCTCAGGGAGGACTTAAAGCCGTCTGTCCCCTGGTTGCTTACTTACAAGCATACACATGCCTTCTTAGAAGTCTGGTAAAAAAAAAAAAGAGTGAATAAAATATATAATAAATGAAGCAGTATGGGAGATGATGTGGAAACCAGCTATGGCAAGAGTGCCCTCAAGTTTATCCCAAAAGGAAGAATTTTGAGTTCTTAAGGGCCCTTGTGGGTCTCTGTAACTGGGTATACCTACTTCATCTCAGCTAATGCGGCTTTCTTTGGTTTTGTTGATTGTTATAGACGTTGCGCCCTCAGCGAGCAGCAGAGGCCATGTCATTACCGCATCAGACTAGCAGAATGTGAGAACTGGCATTCCATATGTGCACCGGTCAGAAATAGTGTAAGTCCTAAGGTCAGGTAATAGAATCATTTGAACATTCTCAAACTTCTCCCTTGATTAAAGGTTATACAAAGTTTTGGTATGGGGTCATGAATTTGGTTCAAATGAACATATTGGTCGGCTTACATGTATGCGATCCTACCTACAATATGCAGTAATCATTGTCGCAGTTGAAATCGAGGCTAAAGTTATGAAATTGTAAATAATAAACTTTTTATGTTGTATAGCTCCCTCTCAAGGTCAAGATATTAATTAAGCTATAAAACAATGTTTCTTGACTAAAATCAACCAATTAGCTATTCCTGTTTGGAAATTACATATCACAACTAAATATTCTGAGATTTTCATGGTTGCAGCTACTATTGTAGGGCTGTAGGCGCTATTTGAAATTTATCAAAATTTACCAGGAGAACTGGTAAATTTTTATATTCAATTTCTCTCGAAAGCAGAAGTGTTTTAGGGGCTAAGTTTTCTAGTGCTTATAATACATCCACAGGGCCATTCAAATATATCAAAATTGTAAAGAGTCATTATCCAGTCCGTTTGTATGTTGTCAAATTTCTAAATCATATGGCACCTAACTATGTTGATGACACTCTCAAATATGAACATAATGATTTTTTAAAAATTAAATGAAAAAAATAAACATACCCTCAAGAAGAACAGCCTTGATGCTGATGTGGATTCACTTGGTAAACGAAATTCTTATTTTTATTGTTACTGTCAAGTTATAATTTTGTTGATATTTGTAATTTTCTTCAATTTGTTATCATTACAGATAGCAGCTGTGTGTGATTTCTACACCTATCTACGATATATCCAACAAGGCATTGTCAAGAATGATGGTGAGATTTCTTATATTCTGCACAAATATTTATTTCTTATTTTTTACTCTTATTTTTGTTTTTTTTTTTTTTTTTTTGGGGTTTTTTTTTTTTTTTTGGGGGGGGGGGGTGTGGGAGGTATATTTTTATGTAAATCTTGTATCTGAGGAGGTGCAATAAGCTCAGTTGGTATAGCAGTGGTCTCGTGATCCGGTGACCCATGTTTGAAACCAAGGCGATGCTCTAGTATAGTGCCCTTTGGTAAGGTATTAATCCTCATAACCAGGTCTCTCGGAGAGGACCTAAAGCCCTCGGTCCTCTGGTTGCTTACCAACAAACATTTATGCTTTCTTAGCAGTTAGGTAAAATAACTACCACTGCATACATCTACATCTCTTCTTTTGTTGTTGTTCTTATCATTATTGTTTAATTCATTATAAGATACTTTTATTATTATTATGACTTTCACTATCTTGCAGTGGAAAAGAATTACTGGGAGATCATTCGTCTACGGAAACAGATGGCGTTGGCCAAGCTTGGTCTGGTATGAAAGTACTCTGTGTTTCTCCTCTCTTCCTGAGAATCATTCCTGAAATCACCCCCACCTTTCATCGTTGTCGTCTTCTCAGTGATATAAACTTATGCTGCTTGTAGTGAGTGAGTTACATGTAACGGACCGGGACGCTGCCAGATAGTACCAAAACAGAACCAACCACAGTGACAAACCCCGAATGGTCAAATAGTGGTCAGTTTGGGGCCGGAGTGTCATTGGACCGGGACCATGCCCGATAGTACTGATACCACAGTCACACTATAATGCACCAACACAGAACCAACCACAGTGACAAACCCTCAATGGTCAAATAGTGGTCAGTTTGGGGCCGGAGTGTCATTGGACCAGGACCATGCCCGATAGCACTGATTCCTCAGTCACACCATGGATGGACCATGGTCACACCAACACAACCGATACCAGACTGACCACAGACCAAACAAACAATGACATTACCCTGAATGGGCAAAGAGTGGTCAGTTTGGGGCCGGAGTGGAATTTGTTTGGCTGTGTGACTGAGGTATGAATTGGGTACGTATGAGACTTAGAGCTTTGCATCAAAGGTAATTTCTTGAGGCTGGTTACCTACATTAAATTGTTCATGGAATTAAAAGTAAAAACAGGTATCGTCTTTTTGGAGCCAGAAGGGCGTTAACTCATTTACACCCAACGCTCATTTACACATCTCAAACACCATTTTGAAAAGTCGCCCGCCATTTACACTACTGGAAAAACCCATACAAAAAACGGCAGTATTTGCTCATACCAATTTTTTTTTGGTGAATAGTGCGCATATGCAACTTCTCGCTTTTCTGCGTGTGATCGCACAGAAGCGAGAAGAGTCACATGACCCGAAACGGGAATCATACCAAAGTTTCGATTTACACTGCAAAAATCAATGAAATTTAAGCAGGCGTTTTTTGTTGTGTTTGCTATGCAGCTACCGAAGAAACACTGGCAAATGAACGCTTTTTGCTTGCAGTGTTAACGCCCGTCTGGCTCTCAACAGACGATATGTTCATGAAAGAGCAAGACAGTCTTGTGATTAAAAAAAAAGGAGTCATATTTTCATCATATTCACAAATATGTGAATATATTGTAGCTATTTTTATCAAAATAGCGGGGAGATGATAGGGTACTTTTTGTGAATGTGTACTCCTCGTGAATTTGTACTCCGTAATTTTGACCGTAAACCAAATAAAGTGTTATATTTAGAGCCGCCATTTTGTAGCTGTTTTAAGGTTCAGATGGGCATTATTTTGTGGAAAATTTTCCTGACTTTATGCATAGAAGGGGGTCGTTTTCGACTCCGTTAACGATCATGCGTTACACCCAAACGTGAAGTGTCACGCCCCAGGGATGAAGATGTCTTATTGTTGCCATGGAAACCATATTCCAGCGTATGAATTACATGATATATAATGTAAGGATTTAAAGGTGATAGTAAGAAGGAAGTTTTAATGTTTTAAAGATGAGTCAAGCCTTCACAATTCTCTCATTCATATTTCTTTGTTCCCACGTATGTTGTCTTTTAAAGAGAAGGTTGAGTTCTGAGGAGAGCTGGAAAATAATTTGTGAGTGTTATCATTGTTATTATGCAAGTGTGGAAGAACATCAGTGAAACAATGTTCCCTGAAAAGCATGGCTCTTCAGATGCCTTTATATTCTAAATATGACAAGTAACAGTTTAAAAGTAAGGCCCGATTAGTAAGCCACATGTTTGTGTAGTCTCATATACATGTACATCTTTCTGTGTACAGCTGCTTGTTACTTTTAATACCAAGACTGGGCCAGATTTCTTATCATTTTGATGACTCCAGAACCTTACAATATACACACCAATATTTATATGCTACATGATCAACTTTTCTGATGAATTCCACACGTTTCTTTCATAGAACTTGTCTTTATCTTAAAGCTTAAATAGTACTCTCATTAATCTTTCATCAGGACACAAAACATGATACCTATGAGAATTTTGAGAATTAAGATGCACTAGCTGAGAGAAAATCACCTCAGTAAATTACAGATGTACAGGTATTGAATACTTCTATAGTATATACATGTACATGTACATCTACCAGTGCATTTTTTTGCAGTACGTGTATATGTTTGTTTTTATACAAAGAGGGGAGTTTTTAAATTAAAATGTTGTTTTCGTTTATTTTAGCTGCTGCTTTAAAGCCTTGTCTCAAAACTATGCAAGAAAAGTGATGTTGATATAGAGTTGCAGTTTGTTGAGATATGTGAATGTAATGGCATT
>BEXV01000234.1:247413-267311 GCA_003118195.1 Hemicentrotus pulcherrimus | reverse complement strand
GTTAAAGGTGATACAAAGTTTTGGTATGGGGTCATGAAATTCATTCAAATGAACATATTGGTGGGCATATGCGATCCTACAATATTCAGTGATCGTTGTCGCAGTTGAAATTGAGTCTCAAGTTATAAAATTGTAAATAATAAACTCTTGATATTGTATAGCTCCCTCTCAAGGTTAAGATATCAATTGAGCTATAAAACAATGTTTCTTGATTTAAAATCCACTGATCAGCTATTCCCGTTTGAAAATTATATATCACATCTACATATTCAGAGATTTTCATTGTAGCAGCTACCATTGTACGGCCGTAGGCGCTATTTCAAATTTATCAAAATTTACAGGGAGCACAGGCAAATTTTTATATTCAATTTTTCTCGAAAGCAAAGGTGTTTTAGGGGCTATATTTTTTAGTGCTTATAATAAATCCACAGGGGCATCCAAATATATTAAAAACTGTAAAGAATCACTAATCACCCAATTATCAAAATTGCCAAAAACTTTGTATTACCCTTATAATTTCTCTCGAAAAGTATTTGCAGTCCTGGGCCTCGTCTTCTAAACACCTTGACATACTTGCAACTCCTATCTCATAAGGACACACTGTTGTGATTAATTTTCAAGTTGCCATTGATTTGAATCAATTGCAACCCTCTATAACACAGGGCTCAATTGTGAGTGTGATGTAGTCTTGATACAGTCAGAGTCTGCCCGTTGATGCCTATAAACAATCAGTTGCCTTGGCAGCAAAGATACCATAGCAACGAGGAGAGGTCACAGGATCAAAGAGCCGTACAATGCATGCCGTCTTGATGTTAGGCTAGAAAGGGAACAAGAAATCAAACAATGAAAACAGTTCATTATTCCTTTTCAAGTTTTCCTGAACAATCATCAGTCGATATTTGAAATGGCAGTCTTGGATTTCAAAGTTTTGGTAAAGATGAAAATAAAGATATACAAAATAATGCCTCACATTCACTTATTTTCTTCCTTTTGCTGTCCCGCAAACAACAGTACCGGTAAGATACATTATAATATATGAGCTTCTCATACATGTATCTATCTTATTATAAATAGAAATAAATTATATTATTAAAACA
This sequence comes from Hemicentrotus pulcherrimus, assembly GCA_003118195.1. Classification (NCBI taxonomy): domain Eukaryota; kingdom Metazoa; phylum Echinodermata; class Echinoidea; order Camarodonta; family Strongylocentrotidae; genus Hemicentrotus; species Hemicentrotus pulcherrimus. The sequence goes on along the minus strand of BEXV01000234.1, from coordinate 266,214 downwards.
AAAGAAATATTCCTTTTGAAATCTGCTTTTCTATCCTTGGTAACATACACATGTAGCCTCTTATTCCTTGTTCCACTTTCAGCAAAACTCTTTTTGTCATTCAGGCTGTCAGGACAAAATTTCTAGCATAATTGACCAAAAATTGTAATGAAAAGGGTGTGTGGTGGCGATCTTCCATCAGTGATCATGGTGAGTGACTTTTCATTTCTTTGATTTATATGACAAAAGGTGTTATGGAATTGAATCGTGGATCATTTTGCTCACGGTTCAAGTCCTGCCACCGGACTTAAGTCCTTTGACAAGACTTTAATCTACATTTGCCACTTTTCACCCAGGTGAAGTAAATGGGTACCCGGTAGGATTTAATTTTTTGAATGCTTTTGCACCTTATTATGTCGGCTCAGCTACAGCCGGAGTAATAATATGATACTTTAAATTTAGCGCAATAAAGTATATTCATAAAAGTTCTGTGCTGAACGGACCTACTATTATCATAACGAAAGATGGAATAAATGTGTCGTGCAAGGACCACAGAATTGCTAAAAAGTACATCTCAGCCCCAACAAATAATCGCCAGATCATACCTGTTCTTTTAAGTAGAGGAGTCTGTCTAGTAGGATAATGGCCTCGATGCTTGGTGACAATGCTGCCCTCAGCTGGTTGTAAGCGGCCAGGTGTCTGTAAAAAGGTCTGTACTTGGCTTCATATGCACTGATCTCATCATCAGATATCTGAATCAAATATGATAGAAAATAGTCAAGTAAAATCAAGAACTTTTGCATGCATGAAGTGTTTGTAATCTTTGTAATTGGCTCAGGACCCTGTTATCAATAACAAATGCTAAGATTCTATGACAATTTGTTCTCAGCCCATCAAATGCACAGATTTCAGTAGCTTATGAAACATATTGTAACTTTTTATTGATAACAAGTTTTATGAATCAGGGTGCTGGTTCCCTGCAGTTTCATGTCATTTGATCACAACATACAAAACAATGAATCATTGTAATTTTTGTGTTTCTTGAACTGAAAATCACTCTTGATTACAAATCGCAAAAGAATGCCACAAAATATTTTTTTCAGAAGATATATAACATACAAATATTTGTACATCAGCATTGTATTTCTACACATACATGTACATGTAAAATGAAATACATAAGCTATCATTTTCACAAATTTCAGAAGGGTTGCTAGTTTTAAAACAGGAAAAAAGCTAGCCATGAATGTGTGAAAATTATTTTAAGCAACCTGTGATGATTATTGCAAAAAATTACCTTGTTACAACAAGATTTTGTTATATTAGTGCTTGCTTAAACGAAATTCCACTGTAATGACCTTTAAAAGTCTTACTACATGTAGTGCATTTTTGTTACTATTACCTTGGTATCATCCATCTTCAGTTTTCTAAGTGCCTTCCTTGTGTATTCCATAAATGACTTGCACTTAGGTGCAAGCTTTCCAATGATCTGTTTTCTAAAGTCAAGTAAGAAAGACAAGAGATAAAGTCATGTTCTGGTCATACAATTCTAGCTATTGCCACTATGATATCCGGCCATAGAGGGCAGCACTGGCAATTAGTATGTATGTGGCAAAGGCACTTCTGGGTCCCATACAAATACAATGGGGAAACAAATGGAAAGTCTGATATAAATTATAGTTTCAGAGCCAACGAAATATAAGCAACAGATTACAATGGTGGCTACATACAGTGTAGATCTTATGAAATCATTGGGGAAGTTCATGAAACCTGAACAACATTGTTTTGTGTAAAATTGCATGTATAGTAAACAAGCTACCGTGCTGAGATGGGAGGAAAGCAACCAAAGGGTGAAATGTCAAACTTTGTATTTAAAGGCGTCGTTTAACAATGTTAAATCTGAGATGTATGGCCCTACGTGTTATCAGTGTCTATGATATGGCGTAATATTGATGCCCTGAAAAAAATTCACTTCAAAATGATCATGAAGTGCCTCAAGAAAGTAAAAATCTTTGAGTGACCGGTTTTACCATAGTCATTTTCCCCAATAGACTGTAGGTGTTATATAAACCGTTCGTAAAAAGAAAAATGAAATTTTGATTTCCAATCACAAATATCTTGATAATCAGACAGGCGATCAGCTTGTAAAACTCATGGGATTCCTGACTGACCTATAGGTTTATAATTATGATTGCAGCATGAGCCAAATCCAGGATTTTCTTACAGAATCTGAGGCAATGTTACAGAGTTACTTTAAAGTTTGGGCACAGAATTAACTCACCTTGTTGGATTGGTGAAGTGATCTCCACAAATGACCTGAAGCACAGCTCTGTAGAACAACCCCTTCACATCAACAGTCTTCTCCAACGCAATCCTATCAGCTGCCTGTACACAAACAAATGGAGAGGAGAGTCAGGAGACACAGCAAGACAAAACTGGAACATGATACGAAAATTATTCAACCTAAATTAATAATTACAGCTTGAATGTATCAAATCAACCTAATAAAACAGGGTTCTACACTTACCAGGCGTCCAGAATACATGGGTGTCCAACATGTCCAGCACCTCGAAAATGTCTGAATTTCTACAAAATCCTCAATGCATATTGACTCAAAAATTCAAGTCTGGACCCGAGACAAAAAAAGTTAGTGTGGAGCACTGCCTAGAACTTCAAATTGCATTCTAAGGGTTAATTGGCAAGTTATACATGTAAGAATGAAAAGAGTTGAATACGCCTAGCACTGAATCCAAGTCGAACAGGGTTCAGTCAGTGCGAGCCCTACTCTTTGTGGGCGCATCCAAGTATCATGGTGTGAAGAACTACCGGTATGTGACCTTGAACCTCAGTATAGTCACATGGAACCCCCACTTACAAATGTCCAAGCTTATTCTTAATAAACTTGTAAAACAGGTTCAACTTATTACAGGTTTCATTTTTAACATATAACCAAATATTCAAGAACAATTTATTCTACTCACCATTATCACAAGACAGTGCCAATTTTTGAATCGGGAAAAGTTGGTTAACTTTTACTTTCGTGAATAAAGTTGTAATTTTTTATAATGAATTATCACCCGTTTCATTTGGAACATAACCAAATAATCAAGACTAATTTTTTTTCTACTCACCATACAAGCTGTCATTCGAGCGCCCCGCCCCAAAGCAACTTTCTTCTCTCTCAAGTAGTCACTCATTGGAAATCCAAATGATGACCCCATCTTGATCCCCGAGTGTTCCCGATCCCATTCATCTTTCTTAGCAAATTCTTCAGTGACGTGGTGATAGCAGCAGCCAACGTTGCACAGGCAATGCATGCTGGGATTGGACTGGAATATTCTCAGCATAGAGGGAGCTAGATCACCACACGTGTGCAGTCCCACCATCATGAAAGGCTGCAAAGACATACAGACTTGTTTGAGAATTAAAACCAACAATTTACAAAAAGACCACCCATTTACATACCGGTACTGTATACATGTATTAAAGAGACCATTCATTACATGTATGTGCAGTCCCACTCCCCAATATCATGAATGGCAGTAAACATTCAACAGTGCTTTGGAAATTAACAGCGATATTTATAAAAACACCACCCATCTACATGTACATTAACATGACTTGTATAGACCACATATGACCATAGTCATGGACCATGTGAGCAGTTCACTCAAAAAATAATGAATGGCTGCAAAGAACATTCATGCTTGCTATATTTTATAACTACCTTTATTTGTAGAAGTGTCTTACCTGTGTTAAATCAAAGCTACTTGCATTTTCATCACACTGCAAGATATCTCCAATCTCTGTCTCTTCGTCGACGTAACCTGTTACGGACACACAAGCAGCCGGCTTCGTTCCAGGCTCTTCCTGCTCTTTAGCCTTGATTTCAGTTCTGGTTGTGGTATCTCCCCCATGGCAAGTTCGTTCTTGGCTGAGAATGGATTCATTCTTTTTATCGCTTTGGGCTTTCATCTGCTCATCTTCCTCTGGTATTGATGATGATGATGGGGTGGAGGATACCAATGGATGATGTTGTGGTTGTAGTGGTGAGTTAGGATGAGGAAGAGATGAGTTTAATGCTGTTATTGATGAATCTGCTGAAAGTGCTGACATTTGCATATCATTCGCCGTTATTAGTGATGATGTTGGAACAAATGTTGTTGGTGGAGATGAAAACGATGATGCTATTGACAATGATAATAATGATGATGTTGATGTTACTATTGATGGAAAAGAGAATGATGATGATGTTGATGATGATGCCGTTATTGATGTTGAAGATGATGCTATTGATGTTGAAGATGATGAACATGAATTTGAAGATGATGAAGATGATGATGAAGATGCCGGTACAGATGAAGGCAATGAAGATGGTGGTACTTCTGATGATGACTTTTCTACAGCTCCTGATGTACCATCCCCTAACAACACAGATTGCACTGGTATTGAAACAGAAGATGATACAGTTTTCTCACTTGCTGATAATTCCTTCCCTTCATTTTCAGTCAAATCTACCAGACACCTGTCTGCGCCATATTTGTTTCGAGTTTCTTCCAACCCATTATTACTTCTGCTTTCTAGCCTGTAGTCTTCCATGATACAAGTACATGTAGACCCTGCATCAGATACCTTCTCCCTTCTTCTCTGTGTGGCATTCTTAACAATCCCTCTCCACTGTTTGCTCAACCTGTTGTTCCGCTTGAGGGCGCCGTTCGTATTGGTCTCTGATGAATCAACGCTGATAACGTTAATGCCGTACTGCATGGTGAGGAACTGCCCCAGATAACCTTTCCCACTCCCAATATCAATAACCTGGAAAGTGGAGTAGAATTGAGAATTAAAAGAGCAATTTACAACATAGTTTTGTTAAAATTATTGTTTTGTATATTGATTTCCCCCCACCCCCCTCCTCCTCCTTAAAACAGCTAGAGGGGGACATTCACAACAAATGATTTCCAAGATTAAGGACACGTACATGTAACTGGGATTCCTAATTTTGTATTACCTCATTGATAGATTCCCCGTCTCGAGTCAATTCAGTGAAGGAGCTTGGCAAAATCAACCCCCCACCCCTCCCCTCTCAGGAGGAAAAAATGTCACAAGTAAAAAGCTTAAACCATTGCATTTTGAAACATTGAAAACAGAACAAAACAAAACCAATAACAAAAAAACAGGAAAAAATCTACAAAACAAAAATAAGTTGGCAGGTGTGAGAAACAAGGTACCTGGTACATGCAGTTTCTGTCTATGTTATGTATAGATCTAACTATTCTAATTGTGTATCTGTAGACAGTATCTTTAACTTGTCAATGCTTGAAGAAAAAAAAATGAAAGTGCAATGTCAATAAATAATTTTTTTTTTTTTTTAATTTAAAGAGGGTCGAGATGAAAAGGGAGTCCAAAACAAAGACTCCAAATCTAATTAAACTAAAGTAAAATCCAACACACCAGCTCGAGCTCACCTGCTTGATACCAGTCTCAGACAACAAATTTGCACATTTCTGAGCCATTAGGGCTACTTCGTGTGACTTCTTCTTGCCCATTATCCGTTTTGTAAGCTCTGCATTTTCTCTCCACTCTCGCTCCTGCGACACAACTGCATCCAGCGGCTCCTGCATCTGCTCCTCGGCCGAACTCCTGGCGTCATGCTCCACATCTTGCTCCGAAGTGGCGCGAAGGTACTCTTTCCCACAACATTCTGTCATGCTATCAATGGGCAGTGCCAGTGTATCTAATCGGTTTTCCACCATTTGATTCATGAATTTCCGTAGAAGAGGAACTTGTCCGTCCAGTGATTTAAGTTGACTGTAAAGCAAAACTCTGCCACTAGGAAATAGAACCAATTCCGTGTCCGTCAGCTGAAGAAGTTGAGAGGCAAATTCACAATCGAGATTGTGGTCCCACATATTACTTGTATAAAAATTTACGGTACTGCATTCTAAAACCGACATAAATTTACTTTTGAATTGAAGGATGTTATCGAGGTGCATTCTAACGTCCTCCATTGTGAAATAAATTTATAAAACGCTTCAGGTTCAAGTTTCAACACGATTCTAAATCTCTATCTAAAATAGCGAGAGGGCGCTGCCATTTTGATTAATCACTATTTTGTCTCAACAGAGGGCGATATGCAGATCAAAAGAAAGCGCTTTGTCTAAGCATAGACCTAACAGTATAACCTTTCAGAGATACAAATCCTTCTAAAAAATCAAAATAACCCTAATAATATCATACCGTTAAATATCCTGCATGCTTACCAGTTAAAAGTGTAAGTATTTGTTTCCAATAACCCTCTCCCCCGGCCTATTTTCATGTATTTCCTATTTTATCTCTATTCAATACAGCAACCTTTCGATGCCCATCCCCCCTCCCTCCCATTGCCTTTCCCCTTCTCCCTGCATCTCTCCTAATCTTTCTAGCTCTTCTCATCTCTCTTTTCTTTCTTCCTCCCTCCCTATCTTTCTATCTCTTCTCATCTCTCTCTCTTTTTCTTTCCTTCCTCCCCTTCCTATCTTTCTATCTTTTCTCGCTCACTCCTTTATACATACATCGTTTGCTCTACCCTCTTCCCCTTCCTCCATGCCCCCTCCCATTCATTACACAAAAGTTCAAATTCAACTGATAGCAGTCAAAACATTGTTCACATCTATTCTCAAATGAAAATATCAAGCAAAGACAATCAATTTCATAAGGTATCATCTCTTTTATTACAAGGAAAGATGGCTTAGACCATTGACCTGAAAAATAAAACATGCTCTGTATTACAAGTGTCCATTTGATATATCATATACAAAGATAACAAGAGAAAAACAAGTGAAGTCCGTTTTAAACATAATACCATGATTTATGATAAAAATCAAAATATTTAAAAATGTGCTCTCTTGTAATATGACAAGCTGTTGACAAAGACTTAATTTGCACATTTAATTTGATCAATTTGAATCACAACATTACAAACAATAAAAATGAGCAGATTATGTTCTCTTGTCCGAGTGTGCATGATGAAATCATCTTGGTTCGAGCGAGAAGGGCATTGACTACACTAGGGTTAAAGGGCAAGTTGGGCTTGGTTCAACCGATTTGCATGTTGAATTGAATAAATCATCATTAACTTGCTAATTTTCATACAGCATTATGAGATACATATCATGGTTTCATGAAATTATGCAAACATTTAAAAATCCACAACTTTCCTATTTTTTCATCCGATTTTCTCTACTTATTCAATTCAACTTGCGAATGGGCCAGACTTGCCCTTAAACTCTGTGAATAAAGATATAGGTTAACGCTCTAATGTTTCTCAGTAGACAAAATTGAGACATAGAGGAGGTTCAACCGATTTTGTTTGCAAAAAGGAATCATCCATTCAATACTTCAGAACACATTTAATTTACAAATATGATTTTACGATAATGATTTTTTTTTTTTTTTAATGACACAAAGTTTATTATATAATTCTACTCTTTCACTTCATAAGTTTACAGTGTGGACAATTCAGCTTGATACAAGTTGACAAGTTTGAGTTGAATTATTGATCAAAAGTGCAATTTATTTTGTCTTCTTTCATTATATCTAGTGCAAGAAAGCCTGTTTTATAGCAAGTTTCCCTCTTACACAAAAATATATGTAGATACAGCATTCATTCATGTTGGTGCATGAAAAATGTGCTTGATTAACGTTTTATTACCAAGTTGTTTCAGTTAATGCTGATTAATATTTCTAATGACATGTACTACATGTACTATGAAGCTTAATTGGTAAAAGAAAGCTGCATTAATAACAAAAAGGGCAAGGGCATGTTACATATATACAGCCGAACTTGCTGTAGTGACCACCTGTACATGAAGACCGCCTGCCTATAAAGACCACTTTTTTGGTCTCCCTTGGATGTTCTTCTTAGACAGGTTTCGCTGTAATTTGTTTTGTATTAAAATATTTGAACCATAAATTGGACTTCCAAAGCATCAATATTGCACATTTCTGGCTAAGAAAATCTTGGATTGTTATTAATAAAATGGAAATCTGAAGACATATATTGCATGCCCTCATGCCATAAGCATCTATTACAGCGAAATACTGAGATCATGCTGAATGGTCATCCAAGAAATGAGTGTTGATAGTTCATGTATATAAATGTATATGGAGCTGTGAAACACACACACATGTCAGTCTGACTCAGTCAATACACTGTATTATGAAAATAAAATTGAGTTGTGAGCTTAAAGTGTACCGATCCCCTAAAAAAAAATTGAGTACTGCTAGAATGTATAAAATCAGCCTTTAAACTACCACACCCTGCTCTACATGAGCTAATGAATATTAAAAAAGTATGAAGATTATAAATAACAATTTTTATAACATAAAAATGTGCAAACGAAACCAAAGTGTGACTTGGTTTCATGTGAGCGTGGACAAGTGCGTCAAGTAGTCTACCAGTACTCAAAAGTTGCTTTTGTTGTTAATTGATGATGTACAGGTGTATTAAAACTTGCAAATGCTCTTTTTATAAGTAAATCACAAGCGCCTACAATCATTTCATGGAGCTACTAACATACAGAAAAATACTTCGGGAGACTGGTATACTTTAGGGGTAAAGACCAGTATTGGAAACGGCCCAATTTCAAAAAATGAAATGGAAGCTCTCATTACCTATCATGTGAAAGAATATGTTTTGACTTTACATGATAATAAAAAAATTGCCGGGAAACCGCCTACTAATTCATATAAAGAAGAATCGTAAAGTGATTACACTTAGTTTTGTTTTTTCCTTTCCTTTTACAAAACAAATAAAACATTTTGTTTTATAATGTTACACAGGAGTGATGTTCAACATGTAGTATAAAGTATGTGTAGGGGCAAAATAAGCCCAGAAGTGCACCGTACATTGCAATGTTTTTACATCAAATTTTTGTTACTGTGTGGCCCGGAGTCTTACAAATCAGTCACAAAACAGCAAATCACATCCCGTTTCCCATACATTAAATAAAAAGGTGCACAGCCCAACAAAACATTTTCCCATATTTCATATACTTGTACGATGCAGAACTGTCTCGCATTAATAGGTGATTTGAAAACATTCAAAGGGCATTTTCACAATATTTATCATTGCCCTGTTTTATAAAAACTTGTTAGCGATCATAATGTTACAATAAGCTGAAATCCCTGAATTAGATTCAGTGATTGAGTTTGATTGTGAGTAATTTGGTAAAGAAATGAGACACTTTATGATAATAAGATTACCGGTAATGGAACAGGGCCCAAATGCTGATAAACATGTACTGTACACGACTCCTCTTCACCAAAACACAATTATTTATTGAGTTTTGTGTTATATTAATGCAAGCTACACAACCTCATGTACATGTACCTAGTTGAATTGTATGATTCAGCATTATGTAACCAATGTCAATAAACAAGAAGATTTATTATGTCAAGATCATTAGGGTGAAGGTTTCTACAAAAAAAATTCATACCATAGTTTTTTATTTTGCAAAAAGAACAAACTACCAGTTAAAGTTAATAATGTAAAGCTTATTTGTCAATGAAACAATGAATTTAATCTCAATGTTCCCGTTTTGCTACATGTAGGTAATGTGTGTCAAATGCTCACAAAAAATATACAAAACAATTATGGCTGAAAGGTGTTTTCCAGAAATACAATGTATACTCGGCATTTTGTTTTATAAATGGGGACATACAGGTACATGTCTATGTAATTACACACTGAAGTACATTATCAATCTGTTTGCCTGTAACATATTTATAGTGCCTGAGGCATGCAAGCACATAGCATTTTTTGGAACACCCTGTAATCCGTTCCCTACTTCTCTTTCTTTTTTCGATGTCAGAGGCACAGGTCTTTACACAGTTTCTTCTCCACGTATCCCTGACTTCATCATAATAAAGCATTTGAGACAATGATCAGCAAAAATAAACAAAATCAATTCCTAGTATCCCTCAGGAGTTTCAAACTCTTCACCTAGAGGCACTTCTATCTGCAGCTTGCGTTTCCACCGACTCTCCTTGAGACATTTGCGATTGCGAATTGCTGAAAACGAACACGTGTTTGACAATTTTTCGACGTACCACTCGCCCGCTAGAGTCATACTTGCACTCAATCTCCTTGCTGTACTTGCTAATATTATGATGGTATTTCTCAAGGATTTCCTTACAGGAGAGGGAATTGGTAGCTGGGGCATCTCCTTCGGTAACAACAACTTCCTTGAAACGTTGTTGATGTCTAGCCTCTCTCCGCTGCTTGCGACAAGTGGTATCGCTGCTTGATATCACTATATTCCCTTCCTCTGTGATGTTTCTACCAGCGTCAGAGACATTGCCCACATTGGTATGTTGTCGTTGATTAGGCAAGAGGTGATTCTGTCTCTTTGGTTGTTGGTGTGTGTTCTGCATTGCAGATTGACCTTGAGGGTGCCTTGTGCTAGAACTGGCCATTTGGGGAGATGCATGCTTGGTAGAAGGTTGGACAGAGGATGGGGAAGGTGTCAGGGTTATGTCCTTGTCCAAGGGTGTGATTGCGCTTCCAATGACAAGACAGTCATGAGCGCTCACTGCAGGAGTGTGGAGCATTGGATGAGCACTATAGCAGCCATCTTGTCTGGTACATTGACTCCTTGAAGTTGTTGAGGCACTTTGATTCGGAACATTTGTATTCACCCGAGTGGTGAGACTTTGTGCACTCGGAGAAACCCATCTGTTGACACCCTGTGAAACATCTCGCTCATGAAGTATTCCATCAGAATATGACATATCACAATCTAAGTTGATGTTTCTCTCATTCTCAATCCTCCTTACTTTGTTACTCTGTTCATTCACAGGAGATGTCTGTTGCATTCGCTTTAGAACAGACCCTGCTGCATTTGATCCCGAACTATTTGATCCTGACAGATGCGATTCGTTAGCAAAGCCATGGTAATCTGCAAGATTTATATAATTTCCCCTAGCATTTGTCTCAGATCTCATGCTCTCTCTCTGTTCTGCATGCTGAAGGAGAAGTGAACCTTCAAAGGCTCCTCTAGAAGAAGCTGGTTCAAGGGTTGATCTTGCAGGGGGAATAGCATCAGAAGTAGTAACTACATCCAAACCTACCTCCTCTTCCTCCTCCTCATCTTCATAAATGTCCACACATACAATATTATACTCATCTGTGCGACCAGATTTACCCACTTCAGCAACCTCACAAATGATATCAGGATGATGCGAGAGAAAGTGGTCCTCCAAGAACTCTCTCCGCGTGTACCTCCTGGTCTCTCTTCCATTAGGGCAATACTTGCACCAGTAGTAGTAGTTCAGATGCTGGCATCGATAGTGTCTCTTGGCGTTCTTAAGCAGCGTGAAGTTGGTCCCACAGATGCCGCATTGGAATCTTCGCACCTTAACTGTTCCTTTTGAAGCTGGCATCATCTCTCTTGAGCCATGCTGAAACAGAGAAGAGGAAAATGTTTGCATTAGATTGTTGCCGAGTCTGCTTTGAGTTAGAGTCATTGCAAATGGAGTTCAACACACGCACTTGAGGTTTTTTGTACCATTCTTACGGCAACATCTTATCCTTACACTTTACGAACAATGCCTCATGCCCTCATCCTATTTCAGTTTTGACAATGGACCTTCCTTCCCCGGGGTCCATTTTATATTTTCTTTCTGTAACCTCACGGCGAATAAGCGCTCCTTCTGCTCCAAAGTCCTCAACGGTTGATCGTTCCTCATATTCAGTTAGTCGAGGCCCAAACTGGTCTAGCAACAAAGGAAGTGAAGTGTTAGAAGAAGAGGCACTCTCTGAGCTATGGCCTGTGACTCTTTGGACAGGGGATTGTCTCTGGTTTGTCTCACAATGACTTGTATCTTTCCATTTTCTTTGATCACTGTCCAGTGTCAGATCGGTCTGTGTGCCACAGGTTTCCATTTCGTTTGTATCTGCAATGTCTTCATCAGCAGTTTCCATTGCAGCTTGTCTTGTCCCAGTGGTCTGCACATCCTGTGAGACATTACAATGCTGATTGCTTTGAGACAGATCAGCAGCGGGACTTCCAAGAGATGGAGCATTTGCTCTTTGCGCCAATAATGATTTCTGCATGGCCATAGGCTTCTTATTTATACACCCCTCTACTGATATATTCTGCATTTTGTTCTCATAAGCAGCTGCAAATCTTTTACACTTGATGTATAATTTTCTCTTCTTATTCACTAGGCTTCTTGATTTTGATAATGTACTTGTTAACTTCCTGTTGTGCTGTTCATCAACAACTTGGTATCTACTTCTCTTTGTTTTCTTGCCACGTGTATGCCTCTGCGCAGATATGGTATCATCTTGTTCTGTAACAGTGAATCTTCTATTTGGATTCTGAGTAGACATAGAAGTATCGCACTGACTTCCACTTCTTAAATCAGATGATCCTTCGCTTGAATCCTGATCAACAGCATCCTCAACCCTCAGAGGTGCCTCATGTTTACCCTGCTCTTTCTTATTTGAACTTCTAGTTGGATTGTCAAGTTCAGCACATTTCGATGTATCACGTGAAAGGCCACTCTTCTTCCTGCTCTCTATTGACTGTAGCTGTGTTCTTCTATCAGTGTTATTCCTTTTAATCTCATGACTACTGCCAACATCATGATTATGCGCACCCTCTAGGTCAACATTACCAACAACATTAATAATCTGGACATTCGCATTCCCTGAGGCAGCACTCTGAAGGGTGTCAGGGCAATGTCTTTTTCCATGTGGCACATGACCTTGTCCTGCATTGCTTTCTAAGTGTTTGCCCCCTACTTGTCTGGGCGATGTTCTACCGGCATCCCCTTTGTTAGCCACCTGCTTCATCCGACTCATGCAATTGGGATAGTCATGGTTCCTCTGGCTAAGAGATGAGTTTCCCCTGTGTCGAGATTCAGCATTGCCTTTTCCCATCACAGCAGGGTTGAATGTCCTTTGGATTGCCCCACTCTCCAAGCTAACTCTACTTCTTGGTGCTTGGTAAAGGAAGTCCGTTTCTGAGTTTGGTGCAGCTATTTCCTGTCTGTACAGCCGAGTTGTTATCCTGTCTTGACCGGCCACAGGAGCATGATGGTCTAATGGATTGATACCTGAGGTCCTGACAGTGATTGCAGAATGCGAGTTCTGTGGAACCTGTCTTTGTACTTCTGACACTTCCTGCGCCTCAGCAGACGTCTGCTGATCCACAAGGTACAAAGCACCTCTGGAGGACTCCGGTTCGCATCTCGAGACCTGGTAGTTGATAGATTCTGTCTCATTGATCTCGTCTGGATGACGCTTGGCTTAGTGCACTTTCAGATCACACCTCCGCCTAAACTCTGCCGAACACTGGAGGCAGGAGTAGGTGCGCTTAACGGTGCTGTGCTGCTCCTTGATATGGCGACCCAAGTTAGACTTGCACGACAGCTTTCTGTGACAGATTTCACACTCAAAATACACATCCCTGAGGGCGCTGCTCAAATATGGTTGGATGATCTTTGAAAGAAAGGAGATAAGGGCATCACAGTCACTTCTGCACATTAATCTTTACAGGCATGTGAGATAGATTTTAGGATTTATGTTTGCAAGAGTACAAATACATCTGAATCCCAGACAAGTACAATCTGAATTTATCAGCCTTGAAGGAAAAAGAACAAGTAAACTCAAAACGTAGCATCCCCTCGCAGGGTACAAATGTACATGCCTACATTATAATCCAAGACGGCGGCCTGCATTTTGTGCCTCTTCTCTTGGACCTATATTATTAGTTTCAAAGTCATGAAAAGGCACTAAATATCAACAAACATGGTCTACAACAACTTCAAATGACAAAATAATCCCAGCTATGAATTTGTTTAAAGCATTTGATAGCAAAAAACTTGAAAATTTTCTGCATTAAAAAAAAAAATGCTGATTTTTTTTTTGCTGATTATTTTTGCCGATACTTTTCACAGGTGCGAGGGTGTCAGTCTGATCTTCCAATCTGATCAAAGCCCCAACTTACAGGGTTAATTATCATATTTTCTATATCAGGCTGACTAGCAAAATAACAAAATTTGACTAACTTCAGAAAAATATGGCTTTGTTTTTTGTGTGATATCGATATCGATAGATGAAGTTCCCTGATGACTGAGCAATACGTAAACAATATTGAGCAGTCATCTAGGTACTGCGTACCACTTGGAAGCCTTATATAGATAATAATACACTTTACATCAAACAAAGACCAGTGCTGTTTGGTCGCGTCTGAACGAGACTTTAAGGGCAAGTCCACTCCAGAAATAACTTACTTTTAATAGAAGCAAAAAAATCAGACAAACCAATCTAAATAAGTTTGAGCAAAATCAGATAACTAATAAGAAAGTAATGAATTTTTAATGACATAAAAATCTTTGAAAATCACAAGATAAATTGTCAACTCACTCATGAGTCTGTGATGTCATTGCCTCACTATCCACTAATAAGTTAATACATTTTACTCAAAAAAATTGTTCTGGTTTCTTTTTTTTTTGCATCTTTTAAAAGCAAATTATTTTTGGAGTGGACTTGGACTTTAAGTTTGTCTCCTCTCACCTCTGATTCCTTGTTCCAGGACCAGCCACCTTGGTCCAAGCCCTGATCCAAAGAGGTCTGGAAACCAGACACGTCAGAATCAACATTAGTGCTGTGAGAGTCTGAGTGAAAATGAAAAGCAATAATATTTATTGTTACAAAGAAAATCCAGTGATGCATAACAATAGCACTAGACACAGAACCTTGTTTTAGGGGTAGCGTTTTATAATTGTATCACTCATGAACATATCTACATGATACATTGGTGCTGTGATATATTTGTGCTGTCAGAATCTGAGTGAAAAAGAAAAATATAAATGAGAAATTTAATTAATGGTACAAGAAGGCTGCCCTAATTCATAAGATTTGTTTTCATCTTCTCTCAAAAAAATGTTTTATACATGCACCCTACAAGTATTTGTTTACATCCCTTTGAGAAATAAATTTCATCAACCAAAGAAAATGGAAAATTATTACTTATTAATTATGAAAATTTTATTTCATGAGCTTAAAGGGAGAGATGCTTAAAAGGAACATGAAGTTGCCAATTTGCGTTTGATCTATGACAATTTTGAAATTCATACCTTTCCTACTCTTTATCAGATGGTCTTCAAACTTTCTCATTTCTCATTGAAACCAAAAAAAAAATTTAGTCAATTGGGATATATCAAGAAGAAGAAAAAAATGTTGATAAAATAAAATGGATGTCATGCGTCATACAGGACATCCAGTGTTGCAGGAACTTGCCTTAAAGGAGTCTATTAATTTAATTCTACCATATTTTTAAATCTACTTTTGGTGACCTTATTTTGTACCTTGTCTGGATTCTAGCGGTGACATCTCATCATCTAACACACCCTGTATGCCATAATCAAATACATGCGTCCTGGAATCAGCCGACTGGCCATCCTCCTGGTCCAGAGACTCCTACAGAAAACAAGAGCAAGATCAATGATAAACATAAGATTTTACAGATTATAACAGATAAATACTAATTGATATGTTCTGGTACCGAATTGTGATTTTTTTTCTTCATTAAATGAAAACCGATATATTATAACCACATTTCAGAATGTAACCCGAGTGAAAAAACATAAAAAGTCGAAACCACCAGGCTTACATGATCAGGACACCATTGCAACAAAATGAATACCATTTCAATTGCGAATAAATGAAAAAATGTTGTAAGACTACGTGAGAAACACTACACTTACATGTACATGTGCATCACTGAATATGCTGCCAATTTTTTCTTGTTCTTGATTTATACTGCATCTTGACATGGAAACAGTATTAAGATTTACAGTGTGCCCACACACAAATTATCCTGAAACTCTATAAAGAAATGTTGTATAAAGAATCATCGTATAGTGAACACAAGGTAAGAAACATCCTATAAAGAAATGTATAAAGAAACTGATTTTGACGAGATCCGTTGACACGATACACTGACAGCCGGCCAATTATGAGTGTGCGGTCACGTTAAGCCCTGCCCAGTTGTAACGTTCTAGTTCGACCTAAGTCCACACTCAAAATATTCTGTGATTCTTTATCAAGTTCTAGTTAAAAACAATACCCAGACCCTAGTTCCATTATATACGACGTATCGTTAGTAAGCATGTACACACACAATTTCATTGTATGGCTATCCCAAAATGGTATAGTAGGGCCTAGGTACAGCTACATGTATACCATTTTGGGATAGTTATACAATGAATACAATGAATTATGTTTGTGTGGACACAGGGTTATCCATGTGACCTTGGGGGGTTTGAGACCTGTGCCCCTGTGACAGCCCCCTTCCCCTGTCAGAAATTATGGAATTGTTTCTCTTCTAGAATCCATTATTGGATCTATCAATGGATTTATGCTGAAAAAGAAAACTAAATGGATCTACCCCAAGTGTACGATGTACCTTGTTTTTAGTTGAAGCACCGTCGCTCGAACCTCCAGCTTCTTTCTCCCTGCCCTCATCCTCATCTTCAACTACAGTGATATCATCTTCATCTGACCTCTCATCTTTTACCTTTGACCCTCCATCTGGTGTTCCTTCCATGTCGCTCACAGATGCATGTACACTATGGATGAATGTAGCTCTTTTCAAGGGAGTGCAACCTCGGCGGTTGCCTTACATAGCGGTACAAGCTGCGCTTTGATTAGGAGGTAGGGACATGTTCCTGGCCTGTGAATAAGGGGGGAAAGTGGTAATATTGATTAATGTAGGTATATTTCAAGAACATTTGAGGTGCTATAACCAAATGATACTGATGAAGTGATGCTGATAGCGGTATAGGGGGTCTATATCTAGAAGTCTTTAGCCTATACAATCACAAATAGGTCTAGACCTAGATCTAGTCAAGAAAGAAAAATGAATTCATAAAAAGTCACACTACCTACAGCTTTGTTACATACATGCATACACGACCGCATGATGACTGTGGAAATGAAATTCAACATTTTCATGTCTTTCTTAATGTTCCCTTTTTAAAAATAAATCGATCAAAATGTTGATAGGGTAGCGCGCCCAGTATTCGGTCAGACAGTCGTTTCAACAGCTGTAACAATTTTAAAAATAATTAATGAGCCGCGAGCGAAACTTGCACAAATCAGGCAGCTGAACAACTTTTCTTAACTCTTAAAATTAATTCAGATATAGGGCCCTGGAAAGATCTCCAAATTAGCTCAAAATTGGTCGTGTCGCACCACTTTCTGCACTTCCGCGTTCTGTTAGCACGTGCCCTAACATGCATAACCACATGTAGAAGTCTATTGCGAAACAACTACGTGTGCTGTCGCAATGAATTTAGTATGTGTTTGAAGAAATCACTTTCGTGTTTACTACATCGCAGTGAATTTGCAAATGATGCACTTGCCGATGTGCAAGAGTTTTACGATCCCCTTGCCATGCGGCATCGCTCGGCCAGTATTCGGTCGATGCATTGACATTCAGTGCTTCATCGCGCTATTGTGTGAAAATAGTGCGCAAATAGGCTTCGCTCCTTGGCAATGGAGATACCACGCACAAATTGCGTGACCAAAAATTGCTCCATCTTCTTTCGGAAGTATTTTGCTTATCATTATTCTAGAGGGTCTATATTTTAAGCAACTATAAAATCCTGTTAGAGAAATAAATTTCTTTTCTTTTGATGGGTAGATCACCAAAAAAAAGAGGTAAAAATTCAAAATAGACCCCTATTAGGAATTTTCCCTTGAGTGACATAATACTGGGCGCTCTACCCTATACAACTACAACTAAACCTAGATCTAGGTCTAGTCGAGAAAGAAAAATATTCATGAAAAGTCACACTAGAGTCTATACCCGGCAGCTTATTTTGTTACATAGCGTCTACATACATGTACATAAACGACCGCATGCTGACTGTGAAAATGAAAGTCAACATTTTCATGTCTTTCTTAATGTTTCCTTTTTAAAAATAAATTGATCAAAATGTTGATTATTGACAGGTCTAGACTCAACTCTAACTTAGATCTAGACCTAGAAAGCCTAGATCTACATGTAGACTCTAGATCTAGATCTAGATCTAGATCTAGATCTAGATCAACTTTCATGCAATTAGAATCTATTCTTTAGAATTGCAATGATATAAAAATGAAGCACAGCTCAGGAGGGTGATACACGAAAATCAGTGACAATTACAAGGCAAAGATTAATTGCGCAAACTAAGGCATAACATTTTAAGGCTCCCCATAAACCATAAGCTGTAATTGTACACGTACTGAACTTCTGAAGTCTCACTCTAGGCCTCTCGGATTCTCTACGCCTACGCCCGGAGAGTGCCTACTGCTGACTACGAGCTCCCGCAGTTCGACCTCCGCAATACAGCGGAAACCCTCCACTTGTCTTTACACACAGTAAATGAGATTGCAAGCAGGCATAACTCAATTTTGTCGTTGATTACACTATCACCAAGCTCTCATACACTAATGATAACCAAATAACATTCTCCTAACACGTTTAATTTATGCAACTCACTTATATTACAGTGGTAGAATGTGCGATAATTTGTAAATAAAGAATTTTTAGTGATAGATCGATCTAATAACTTACAGTCCGAAACTGGTGCGTACGTACCGAATGCATTGTTGAGTCTGTCCTCCAGGAGTTTTCCTTCATTTATTTTCAAATAGAACCCGATGGTCGCATAATATACAAATAACGCACGGCTCTGAGTGCAATAGCGGTGAATGCAGTACGCGCGAGGTTTCTTTAGATTGGTGCCGCTCTGTGCAACGAGCCACTTGTGGCGAGTTCACAGTGC
>BEXV01000234.1:220091-235642 GCA_003118195.1 Hemicentrotus pulcherrimus | reverse complement strand
CCCCCCCCCCCCCCCCCGGCCAAATTATTTATCTTGTCCCCATCGACCACAGACTTTTACAAAAACTTTGTTTTCACACAAAAAAATGGGACACTCCTTTGGCTTTTCTCATTGTGAGATACATTTCATTTTCCTTTCCGTCATTTTCATTTAAGAAATTCTGAATGAGGGGTTAAGGACACGTTTATAGGACGATACTTATATACGATAATCTCAGGTAAAATGGATGAAATGGAATCAGAATGAAACGTTTACTGGCGATATATACAATGAAATTAATTCTCAGAACTTTATATATTGAAATGGAATCCAAAATTTTTGATTTTTAAGTACACACCCAAAAAACAAACTTACCTGTGGTTCTGTATTTCGATATAGGTTACAAAGTTTTCATTGAAAATGCATCAATTAAATATATACTCAATATACCATATCTAAATGAGATGCAAATACAAAGCCATTACTGAAAATTCGTTCAATATACATACAAACAACCATCATAATAATTACCAAAGTAAAAGCAAATATACGATTTTTATATTAATCTACTACTCACTTTAAAATAAAATCACGATTGCAACTACTTTGACCAAAATTAACCTGCGCCAACTTCAATAGCATTGTGCGTCATCCAATCATATGAAATGAGCGAACCAGGGAATAATGTACTACGTACCCCAGACATGACATTTCTATGCAACATACAGTAGGGTATTAAAACTGCCCTTGAGTTGATTTGTTTGAAATATGAGATCACTAAATCTGTGCGAATCTCAAATTGGCAACTTTCAAGTAGATCGGGACGTAGTCACGGACAACTCACCCATTTATCGTGTACAAAATAGTTGTTACTCTCCTTAGTGCCTTCTCCTTTGGGGCACAACTCAAAATATGTTATGGATAGCGTATTGTTATAGGTACTTTAAAGTGAAAAGGCCTTCCTGCTACATCAATTTTGAAAAAAGAAAAAAAAAGGGAAAAAAGATTGACATTTCAGTCATTTGTATGTGTTGGCTGAACAAACGTCACAATGTCACTATACCCGATTCAGCAATATGAGGTACCCATACGTACAGTGATTACGACTTTCGAACATTCATAACTTCGTTATTTTTGTCCAATCGCGTTCAATCGTTCACCAGACTACTTTTCTGGTTGCGAGCAAAACGACCGAGCAAAAAATGGATATTCATAAAGTCAATCAGTGGCGTAAAAAATATCAATACAATTTACAATCTTATGGAAGTGAAAGAAGAAAAAGGAAGGGAAAAACAGTTACATTGTATAGTAATCTTCTTATGTAAGCATTAACATTAAACACATGCCATTTAGTCAAGAATTTGCTTGTCGTGCTATTTTCAAAGCCACTTGCTTTAAAAAAAACACATTAAACTTAATTAAATGTTTGAAACACCTTTACGATGGTCTATGTTCCCTGTGGCTGTTATCAGTTATCATTTTTTCATTAAGATTAAACAAAGTTTTTTTTTTAATGGGTTATTTCTTTTACATCTGACTAATACAGAGTCAGAATTCAAAGTAATAAGTACTAGTAATATTTGTACACCAGGTTTGAAACGCTGACCATGGCGGCCTTATACATTCACACTCCAAAAAGTTGCTCCAAAAAGTTGTGGGAGCTTTTCCCACAAACAGTTAATAGTTCTGAATCAATCAATTTCATGTTATGTAATCAATCATTAGTTAGAAAACAGTTTCTGTTAATTTTTAACTGAAAAAAAAATATTGTTTTAACTTCAATAGTTGATGTAAAAGGTAAAATTGATATTTTTTTTCAATCACTATCAGTAATATCCATTTCTCTCATAAATTACTTTTGAGAGGTTTAAAAATCCTTTTGATTAGAATACGGTAAACTTTCGTGGATGTCATGTTTTGTAGCGGTAACTCGGAGTCTTTTTCAATAAGTGTAAAAGCATTGGATACACATTTCTTCCTATCAAAACTTTGTCTAAGTTTCTGAATCCAAGCTATAGGTTTGGCATTAACAATATTATACTCCTCCACACCATTAAACAAATCAGGAAAAACTCCTCTTTTAACTCATATATCAAATTGAATTATTGACGATTTTAACGAGGAATGAGCTGTCATGTACTTGGGGCGGTGGTGTTGCTGTAGGTCGATTGCCGAATGTATTATTTTTAATTTCTGAGTATTCAAACGAAAGAAAGGGGCTCCATTAAATGTCGGATAGCCTCTAATGCCTCAGTCTCACCTTAATATCAAGAAATGAACTTCTGTTGTAAAGCAATGGTAATTCTTGATATCGAGAATTCATTTGCTGGAATCAAGAAATAGGAATAAATGTAAAACATTATTATTAATGTTAATATTATTAATATTATTATGACACAACGTGTCACTCGTGTTACTTGCTTTCAATTGAAGAGGCTTGTGGCCGCTGATTAAATAAATAAGATACATAAATCTTCTCGTTTTCTTGACTTCTCCTTGAATTCCTACAAGTCAGGATCTCCAAGGCCTTCTTTCGGAAAGTCCTGCATGTTAGCAGGTAAATAGGTCCGTTCCACCAAGAATTGCTGATCATGAGCATAAGTGACACCATCCATCCGTAACCGTACACGAATTGTAAATCTGGCTTCAGAACAGAAAGTGTAGACAGGATGAAAAAAGGTATACAAGACAAATAAAATGACCCTGTCAACAGAAACACCGTCAGGAATCCTGTTAAGCCCTTCCGGTGATGCCGTCTTACAACATGTCGTTGATCTGCTTCCCGATGTCCACTTCCTAAAAAACCATTGCTATTAGAGATATTACTCTTTAGGTTACTTTGCACAGCATGATGTTGGTCTTTCTTGCGACGGCTGATACGACAGGCGATCCATAGCAGACGTGCATTTACAAATGTCAGAAGGGACAGAGGGATTAGGAAGGAAACTCCTGTGAACACAAGAACAGTCATTTTCACATTTAACATGTCTTCGGATGGCCTATGATGTAGAACATCTAACCGATCTGGACCGCACATTTCATCGAATAAGTCCTTGAAAGGAAACCCCTGCACTGGTAGGAGGATACATGCGTTCAGCAAGACGTAAATCTTGAGGGTCACAGCCGATACGCGAACACGAGAAACTGTTATGCTCCTCAGATAAAACAACGGATGCATGATCGACAGGTATCGAAAGAAATTCACGAGACCAACGATGTAAAGTGACTGCAGAACCATGAAGTTTGTTACCATAGGGGTCACCCTGCATATGGTACGAGAAGCAGGAGTTACCTCCAGGAGTTGGACAGAAGCCGTCAGAAGTGATGCAATTATGCCTCCTAAGAGATCGGAGTAGGCGAGAATCTGAAGGAGAAGTACCATGACCTCATCAAATAAATAACTTCCTTTATGAAGGACAACTAGAACCAGAATGTTGCTCACGAAGATTAGAAAAGCGATGATGATAAAAATTGTGACGGCTATAATATTGTCATCATTGTCAGACACAAGGTTGCTTTGGAAATCTGTTCCCGTCATGTTTTCCATCTTTTCAGATTTCGTACTGACAAGCGCCGCGATTTACTTACAATTACGGCGATAAAGCACTTGTCATATTTGGGGGGCTTCCAAAGTTAAAATGACAACTGGTTACACTTGTATATCGTGTATTTCAGTTGAGTGCTAAGCTGCTTTTATAAAAGCCAAACCACAGTCGTCCGACTTAAAGGGGCAGTCCACTTTGGTATTGATTTTGTTTTAATAAACGCAGAAAACTAAACGAAACAAATGAGTGAAAATTCGAGTAATTTCCGATCAAAAATAGGAAATCTATGAATTTTTGAAGTTGTCATTAGTGAAAGACAAATTGGCAACACTGTGACGTATCTTGAAATTGCTCTTTACAGAAAATTCTCAATAAATTTTCATTTTCGTAGTTATTAATAGCGGAATGCATTTGGTTCATAGAGTTGTGATAACACAATTATAACAATAATATTATTTATGGTAAATGAATGATTGCAATTTTTCTTAAGCAAAGTAAACATTTTGAATTTATTTCTCTCGAAAAGGGCGAATTGGAGGGTAGCTCGCAAGATACAACACTAATTTAATTTAATTTTTTGCTGAAACTCTTACTGACCTGTTTTTCTGTCATATTGCTGCTTCTATCGAAATCAACTGAATATCAGGATGGACTTCTCCTTTAAGTACAAAATCAAAAGCTTTCAATTTGACCAATCATTGAATTAGATCAAGTGCAAGATATATCTATATCCTAATAAGCACCCCCCCCCCAAAAAAAAATGCACTTAGATGTAAATGATTGGAGGAAAACGGTAAACACTTAATATATTGCTGCATTAACAGCTAATGTTGACGTAATTACAGAGCCCCCCTCGTCCCTTTATATCACGCTCTCAATACAAGTAGAGAATTAGAGGAAAAACAAGTTTGCGGAGTGTCAGACAGGCAATTAGCTAGTTGTACATCCTTGCCTGTTGAAGATAAATTGGAAACTCGTTCACAATTAAGTGTGAATTATTCGTTTATGTACCGTTTGGTTGTTTTTCTTTGATATCATGAATTCACAATACAAGATCAAATTTACTTCTTCAAGTCATTGTGGTTTAGGCCTATATTGCCGACGGACTAGTTAATTTATGATATTTTTTATTTCTTTTCTTTATTAATTCAACACAAAGTCGTGATAATATGAAAACATTATTACTGCGACAAAACTTAATAAAGAGACAATTTTGTATAAAATACTCGCGTAAAAGTTAGACGTTTTATTTAATTGAAGGTTCTCCCGCAAAAACAAAAACAAAAACATCATTAGAATAGTACACGTATCCGAGCGCAGATATAACAATCATTGTAACAAATCCAAAACCAGGTCATGATAATAATTCCGATATATACAAAATTAGTAACATGACTTCAATGTAAAATCTACATATTTATATTCTTCTTCTTCATACATGTATATAGAGTTACTTGTAGCTCGATGCTAATCACTATGAACATGACTGACAAGGAAAGCGGACAAAATATACAGTTCCTCACGTAGACAAAGGAACATCCCTTCATTGCTATTATGTATAAAATGTGTAGAACAGGTGTCACATGCATATTCACCTTTTTACATAATAGCAGTGAAGGGATGTTCCTTTCTCTACCTGAGGAACTGTATATTTTTTTCGCGTTCTTTGTCCGTCATGTTCATAGTGAATGTTAAGCTACTAGGTTACAATTTAATGTTTTCGTGGTTAAGTTTTACCCGACTGCAATGAGAGCATATATATAGCATTTAAGAAATCAACCAAGGGATCGATGGCTTTAATTCCTCTCCGAGGAATTGGGTAATGCCCTATCAAAGGCCACTGGTGAATCGACTTGGTTTCGAACCAGGGAGCTCTTGGTAACGAGACCACTGTTCTACAGTTGAGCTATCGAGCCTCAACGATAATACTGAATCACTATTTCGTTGTCTCGGAATTTTGAACTTAAAGGTAGGCTTTACTACTTCAGCTAGAAGGTATTAGACCGCCCAGCTAGCCAGCAAGGTCACTATGACAGGTGGCTATCTCATAAACTCAGCTCTCATTTAACATAAGAAAAAGAGGATCATGGGAGACCAACAGGTACCGATTGGGGAAGTTTTCTATATAAAGGGAGCAAGTAGCTTCAAGTAGGACAGTGTGCCTTTAAAATTGACCAGCATTGGCTATTAATTTGTAAGACCCAATCCCCGAATGTATACTCAATTGTCATGAAATATCTTGGCCAATATACTTTGATTATTTTGGTAATAAATAGATTTGATGAATGATGAATTTTTGTAAACGATATCTATTTTGTTTAATCATTGCAACTCAAGAGCTGAATTATATTGTTTATATAGCATCATGACAAATTTTCAAAATACACCTTCATTTAAATGATTAATAATGCCTTTACATTTAGAGAAGGAATAAGAAGGACCCAAAAGTAAAAAGACAGCAACATGAGTATTAAACTCCGAATTGTAATGAAATGTTATGAACAGATTAAGATTTCGCTAATATTTCTAGTACTAATTACAACATTCAAGTACATCAATAAATATCATACAGATGTATCCTTAATAATTAATTGGTTGTCCACTCTGAACTTAATGAGAGTTCTGACATCACGACACAACACGATACGCGTTTAATCATCACTTCTCTTGTAGAAATTTGATCTGCAGCTTAGGAGTGTTGGTGACACGAACCCGAACCTCGATAATAGAGATGAATAATGATCTGTGATAAGGGCGAATGATACACTTAAAGATGAAATGCACCCTAATATTAATTCGGGTCTAGAAAGAGCAGAAAATTGAGAGGAAAAACTGGCGAAAGATTGAGCAATTTCCGATCGAAAATCGAAAAATTATGAATTATTGAAGATGTCATAAGCGGATCACAAATTGGTAACACTGTGACGTAGCTTGCGAGCTCTTCTTCAATCTTAATTTTCTTACCTATAATAATGGAATAGATTTGTTTTATACAGGGGTCGTATAAAAGGATATTTGTTATTAGGGTTCATTAATGTTTGCAAATTTCTGAAGGGAAATTTAGGAAGCTCTCTAAAACACGGTAATTACGAGAGGAGCTCGAAAGATACGTCAAAGAGTTACCAATTTATGTTTGATTGATCGCAACCTCAAAAATTTATAATAATAATTATAATAATAGCTAGTTCTTAGATAGCGCTTTTCAAGACCGAAGGCCCTCCCAAAGCGCTTAACAGATATATATATTATTACCCGGTCATAGGATTCAGGCTTACCCGCACACAATGTATGTTATCAACTTTTGTCCAAACTTTCACTGACATACTCCTCTCATTTCTCTGCATCTTTTAAAACCAAATTAATATCAGGTTGGACTTCCTCTCTACATCTATATAGTGTCCATCCTTTGAAGTCATTTGCAACGCACATTTTGGTGATGAAATTGGGCCAAACTGTCAGACCATTAGGAGATGCTAAATTAGCCTAAAACTTAACCATGCACCTGGCAAACTTTTTATTGACTAAATTAGGTCCATTCTACATTTTGGGTTTACGTTTCCTTAAAGACACCAAACAGCCGTACGTATTTTAGTTCAGTTTATTGTTTCATATATCACATTTTATAGATTGTTTATACAAAGATACAATAACATGTACATTAATCTGAAGGTACCCCATTTTCACTGAAATTAAGACGAGAAAGAAGAATTTCAAATCAAACCATTCTTTCTCGAGGACCCCAAAATATAAGCAAAAGCAAAAAATTATTTTTAGGCTCCAAATTGTCCTGCAATTTTGTGTAAGAATGACGATTTTGCTAATATTTTCCATCATAATTACAAATTCAAACTATTGCTAGTATTCAAACAAGGGAAGGGGGCGTTCGTCTTTTGTTTGATAGCCTCTTACAGTTAACATAAAATAAAAGTGATTGAGGACATCTGGTCATCCTTTCTAGTCTATGGGATGGCAGTCAGTGTGCGACCCACGAACAAACACAAATTAAAACACTACTACTTTGCACTTGAATATCATTAAGAAACAACATTGCCACTCTTGTTACTTGCTTTCAATTAAAGAGGCTTGAGGCCGCCTCTTGAATAAATAAGATACATGAGTCTACTCGTTTTCTTGACTTCTCCTTGAATTCCTACAAGTCAGTATCTCCAACGCCTTCTTTCGGAAAGTCCTGCATGTTAAAAGGTAAATAGGTCCGTTCCACCAAGAATTGCTAATCATGAGCATAAGTGCCACCATCCATCCGTAACCGTATACGAATTGTAAATCCGGCTTCACAACAGAAAGTGCGGTCATGATGGCAAAAGGTATGCAAGACACATAAAATGACCCTGTCAACAGAAATACTGTCAGGAATCCCGTTAGGCCCTTCCGGTGATGCCGTCTCCTAATCTTTCGGTGATCTGCTTCCGGCTGTCCACTTCCAGAAAGACCATTGCTTTTGGAGATACTGCTCTTGATCTTACTTTGCACAGCATGATGTTGGTCTCTCTTGCGACGGCTGATACGACAGGAGATCCATAGCAGACGTGCATTTACAAATGTCAGAAAGCACAGAGGGAGTAGGAAAGAACTTCCTACGAAGACAAGAGCAGTTATGTTCCCATGAGAGACGTCTCCAGATGGCCTATTATGATGCAGGACATCTAACCGGTCTGGACCACACATGTCATCTAAGGACTCCTTGAAAGGAAACCCCTGAACTGGCAGTAGGACACACGTGTTCAGCAAGACGTAAATCTTGAGGGTCACAGCCGATACGCGAACACGAGAAACTGTCATGCTCCTCAGGTAAAACATCGGACGCGTGACCGACATATAACGAAAGAAATTCACGAGGCCTACGATGTAAAGCGACTGCATGACCATGAAGGTTGTTACCATTGGGGTCATTCTGCAGATGGTGCGTGAAGCAGGAGTTACCTCCAGGAGTTGGATAGAAGCTGTCAGAAGTGATGCAACCATGCCTCCGATGAGATCGGAGAAGGTGAGAATTTCAAGTAGAAGTACCATGACCTCATCAAATAAATAACGTCCTTTATGAAGGACAACTAGAACCAGAATGTTGCTCACGACGATAAGAATAGCGATGATGATAAAAATTGCGATGGTTGTAATATTTGTACCATTATCAAACCCAATGCCGCTTTCGAAATCTATTTCTGTAGTGTTTTCCATCTTTTAGATTTTGTACTGACAAGCACCGCGATCCACTTCCAATTGCTGCGATAAAGCACAGGTGTTATTGGGGAGGGGGGGGGGGGCTTTCGAAGTTGAAATGAAAAACTAATTATGTCGTGTATTTCAGTTGAGCGCACAGCCACACTCGCCTACCTTAAAGGGGCAGTGCACCTTGGTATTAAATTGTTTTAATAAGAGCAGAAAACTGAAACAAAAAGTTTATAATAATAATAATAATTAATAATATGAACATTTATATAGCGCCGGTATATCCACCAGGCTCTCACGCTCATGAAGCTTTACACATATATTATCCGGGTGGTGACCGATCTGCCAAAGTAACGAGCGGTCAAGCATGTTAGGGAAAGTTTTTAGTAATATCCGATTAAAAATAGGGAAGTATTTTTAAAGTCATCATCAGTGAAAGACAACTTGGCAACACTCAATACATTTTCCTTCATGGAGTTATTGATGACGGAATAGATTTTGTGAATAACTGATTGCAAATTTTCTTACGGGAAAGTATAGATTTTGGAAATTTTATTCGTACAGGATAAATTGGAGGGTAGCTCGCAAGAAACTTCACAGAGTTGCCAATTTGTGTTTGATTGGTCGCACTTTCAAAAAGTCGAAAGTTTCTTATTTTCAATCCGATTTTGCTCAAACGGTCCCTGACCCATTTTTTTTCTTTTGTTCTGATCCTATTAAAACCAACTTAATATCAGGTTGGACTTCTCCTTTAAGTACAAAATCTACAGAACCTGTAAATTATGAACTATCTACTTCAATGATTGATCAAATTGGAAGCAGATGAAGTGCAAATTATATATTAACAAGCACCACCTCCCAAGAAAATACACTTAGATGTGAATAAATGGGGAGGGGCAACTTAAGGGTTGCAAATGAATTTAAATTAATATAATGTCTTTAAAATGGAGGGGGAGGGGTAGGAAAGACGCCCAAAGTATATCGTTTATAATAACAGAATTCAAGTACATCGATTAAAATTACACAAAATGTATCTGTGACACTGTCTTGTTTGTCACCTATTCACCTAAAGGTATAGACCAGTTTTGTAAACGCCCCCCTCTCAAAAATGAAATTCGAAGCTCTTATTACCAATCACGTGAAAGAACATTATTTGACTAATACGTGATGATACAAATTTTGCCGGGAAACCGCCTAATAATTGATATATTTTGTAAATTATCTTTATCGATCCGGCCTGGATAGATATAGCGAAATATACAGTGCTTGTAACTTTACGAAGACTGGGCCAAATTTCTTATCATTTTGATGATTTCAGAGCCTTGCAGTACACACCAATATTTATATGCCAGATGATCAACCATTTCTGATCGATTCCACACCTTTTCTTTCACAATGCAATCGCATGACCACAACTGGTATATACCTTTAATGAGAGCTTTAACTTGACGACACCAGGCTTTTAATCATCTCTTCCCTTGTCGAATTTTCTCCCACAGCTTAATTAGGAAAATGGGTGACACGAACCCGAACCTCGATGAATAATGATCTGTGATAATTGGCGAATGATACACCAAAGGGAAAGTTCAACTTTATATTAATGTGGGTGGGATAAGAGCGGAAAAATTGAGAGAAACAAATCAGTGAACGTTTGAGCAATTCCCGATCGAAAATAGGAAGGTTATGGTTAAAACTTCTCATTAGCGGATCATAAATTGGCAACACTGTGACGTATCTTGCGAGCTCCTCTCCAATTTACTTTGTACAGAAAAAGTCATCAATTTTAATTTTCTTACTTTTTAATGATGGAATAAATTAGTTTTATACAGGGGTTATGTAAAAACATATTTGCTATACTATTATTTAGGGTGCATGAATAATTGAATAAATTCTGAAAGGAAAATGCAGATTTTTGAAGTTCTTTAATACAGGGCAATTGGAAGTGGAGCTCGGAAGATACGTCACAGAGTTGCCAATTTGTGTTTAATTAATCGCAACATCAAAAATTCATAAGTTTACGTTTCTTTGTTTAAAAAAATTAATATCAGGTTGGACTTCCCCTTTAAATTCATACATATATGTATATATATATATAGTATCCATCCTTGGTCATTTGCAACGCACATATTTTGATTTAATTTGATTTGATTTGATAAGGTTTTATTCGAATTTATAACAATACAGCTGGAGGCTGATGCACGTGAATTTGCAAGCTAAAAATGATTCCATAGACATATAAATATAATTATATGCTTTGACACTTTTAAATAAATCAGGATATAAACTATACATAGTACATACATCATAAATAATATTTAAAAAAACACAATAATAATATTGAGTTCGGTTTGCATACTTGGATATGAAATAAAGAGAAAATCAAAGGGTATAAGATCAAATATATAGTTTGATAGTCGGTGCAGAACATCTTGATGGTGAAATTGGGCCAAATTGTCAGGCCATTAGAAAATGCAAGGTCAGCCTGAACTTAACCATGCACCTGGCAAACTATTTATTGACTAATTTAGGTCCACTCTACAATTTTGGTTCACTTTTTCCAAAAGACAGTGAACAGGCAAGTATCACATTTTGTATAGATTTTTTACAACAAGAAACATGTACATGTTCATTGATTTGTAGGTATCTTATTACATAAAAGTGATCACAAACATCTTGTCATCCTGCTTCTAAACTACTTTCAAATCTATGGGATGGCACATGAACACATGCACTATTACTTTGCACTTGAATATCATTAGGAAACAACATGGTCACTCTTGCTATTTGCTTTCAATTTAAGAGGCTGAGTCCCCTGCTTAAACAAATAAGATACAAGGGTCTGCTCGATTTCATGGAACGGTGACATTCTCCTTGAAATTCTACAGGAACTGAATGCCCAAGAGAGAATTTTGGACATGTTAGGATGACGAAATCATAATGTGTTATGCCTATGGTCTTACAGTGACCATATGGTAGAAAAATCTTCCCAGGAAGATGGTGCACATAATGCCTAATATCTGGATATAAATCCAGATTGTTATTAATATTACTAGGACACACCGTGTCACTCTTGTTACTTGCTTTCAATTGAAGAGGCTTTAGGCCGCTGATTAAATAAATAAGATACATGAGTCTGCTCGTTTTCTTGACTTCTCCTTGAGCTCCAACAAGTCAGTATCTCCAAGGCCTTCTTTCGGAAAGTCCTGCATGTTAATAGGTAAATTGGTTCGTTCAACCAAGAATTGCTAATCATGAGCATAAGTGACACCATCCATCCGTAACCGTACACGAATGGTATATCCGGCTTCACAACAGAAAGTGCGGTCAGGATGGCAAAAGGTATGCAAGACACATAAAACGCCCCTGTCAACAGAAACACTGTCAGAAATCCTTTCAAGCCCTTCCGGTGATGCCGTTTTCGAATCGGTCGGTGATCTTCTTCATGTTGTCCACTTCCAGAAAAACCATAGCTATTGGAGACACTGCTTTTTAGGTTACTATGCACATCTTGATGTTTGTCTTTCTTGCGACGGTTGATACGACAGGCGATGCAAAGCAGACGTGCATTTACAAATGTCAGCAGGCACAGAGGAAGTAGGAAGGAACTTCCTATAAAGACAAGAGCTGTTATGTTCCCATGTGAGACGTCTTCGGATGGCCTATTATGATGCAGGATATCTAACCGGTCTGGACCACACATGTCATCTAAGGACTCCTTGAAAGGAAACCCCTGAACTGGCAGTAGGACACACGTGTTCAGCAAGACGTAGATCTTGAGGGTCACAGACGCTACACGAACACGAGAAACTGTAATGCTCCTTAGATAAAACATCGGACGCGTGACCGACAGATAGCGAATGAAATTCACGAGACCAACGATGTAAAGCGACTGCATGACCGTGAAGGTTGTTACCATCGGGGTCATTCCGCAGATGGCGCGTGAAGCAAGAGTTACCTCCAGGAGTTGGATAGAAGCTGTCAGAAGTGATGCAACCATGCCTCCGATGAGATCGGAGAAGGCGAGAATCTGAAGTAGAAGTACCATGACCTCATCAAATAAATAACGTCCTTTATGAAGGACGAGTAGAACCAGAATGTTGCTCACGAAGATAAGAATAGCGATGATGATAAAAATTGCGACGGCTGTAATATTTGTAACATTATCAAACCCAAGGCCACTTTCAAAATCTATTTCTGTAGTGTTTTCCATCTTTTAGATTTTGTACTGACAAGCACCGCGATCCACTTCCAATTGGTGCGATAAAGAACAGGTTGTATTTTGGGGGGCTTTAGAAGTTAAAATGACAACTGATTATGGCGTGTATTTCAGTTGAGTGCTAATATGCTTTTATGAAAGCCAAAGCCGTACTCGCCTACATTAAAGGGGCAGTCCACCTTGGTATTAATTTTGTTTTCATAAGAGCAGAAAACTGAAATAAACGATGAATAATAATGCATACATCATACATAATAATGATATAGATATTATCTTGAACTTGCTCAATAACTTTAAATTGTTGTAGTTTCATACAGTTAGTGGTCGTATGAAAACATATTTCCAACAATTATATCACTTAGGGTGCATGTATGATTTTTTTTACTGGGAAGATTTCAATTTAGAAATGTTATTCGAACAGGACAAATCGGAGGGTAGCTCGCAGGAAACGTCACAGAGTTGCCAATTTGTGTTTAATTGATCGCACCTTCAAAAAGTTATAAGTTTCTTATTTTCAATCCGATTTTGCTCAAACTGTCATTGACCCATTTTCTCATTTTTCTGATCCTATTAATACCAACTTAATACCAGGGCGGACTTCCCCTTTAAGTACAAAATCTACAGTACCTGTAAATTATAATCTAATTAATCTACTTTAATGATTAATCAAATTGAAAGCTGCTTTCAATTTTATCACATCGAATCCAATAATCACTTTAAGTCCCACAAATTACTAACGTTACTAAAGCATTAAAGCGTGTCCAAAGGCTCAAAAAATCTTCTTTATTGTCATTTATTCTTTTTGCAGATGACACAAATGTTTGTTGCTCTCATGCGAAATTAGAATCATTAGTGAATGTTTTAAATTGTGAATTAAGTTTCGAACTGGTTTAAAGGTAATACAAAGTTTTGGGGAATTTTGAAAATTTGGTAGATAATGATTCTTTACAATTTTAATTTATTTGGATGCCCCTGTGGATGTATAATAAGCACTAAAAAAAATTAGCCCCTAAAACACTTCTGCTTTCGAGAAAAAATGAAAATGAAAGTTAATCGGTGCTCCCGATAAATTTTGATAAATTTCAAATAGCGCATACGGCCGTACAAGGGTAGCTGCGACCCTGAAAATTTCAGAATGTGTAGTTGTGATATAAACCTATCAAACAGGAATAGCTTATCGGTCAAAATTAGTCAAGGAACATTGTTTTATAGCTTAATTAATATCTTGACCTTGAAAAGGCGCTATACAACATAAAGAGTTCGTTATTAATAATTTCATAACTTCAGACTCGATTTCAACAGTGACAGCGATCACTGCATATTGAAGGATCGCATATGCTTCCAATATGTTCATTTGAACTAAATTCATGACCCCATACCAAAACTTTGTATTACCTTCAAGTGTAATAAGCTCTCAATAAACATTAAAAAAAATATATTTTATTCACTTTAAACTCTATCATTAACATTTAACTAATTTCTGTATTAATATCTAATCGGTAATATGTCAATCGTACAATAACAGACATCAAGGTTTTTGGAGTACTTATTGATGAGAATTTAACATGGAATGATCACTTACATCATGTATCTGTGTGTATATCCAGACTTGTTGGAATTATAAATAAATTGACATGTCTTTTGCCGCACACTACGTTATTTTTATTGTATAACACACTCGTACTTCCATATTTAACATACTGTAATATTGTTTGGGCAAATTGTGATGTAGCCAAACTTTATTCGATTCTTTTATTACAAAAAGGACCCTGCGTGTTTGTACTGGATCTCTTTTTTGTTGTTGCCCATACAGACTGCTATTTTCTAAAGTTAAAAACCTTATAAGTCATTGACTTTACTCTCCAATTTGCAACTTTTATGTTCAAATACATGAATAAGCAACTGCCACCTTCATTCCCCCCAAAAAATTGTTCATAATAATACAATTCATTCTTATCGAACTCGTATTTCTGAGAATTTTCATTTAACTAACCCCAGATTGTTCATTACACATAAATCAATCACACATAATGGCCCGGATTTGAGGAGCAATTTATCTGAAATAATTAAACCATGCTCGACCCTTTATTCTTGTAAAGCGACATTAATAACGTCACATTATATTATTATACAGAATCGTTTCTCATTTAACTTCGTCTCTGAATTTGAATATATTTTTAATTCATTAATTCTTAGATTACACTATATTATTGGATTATAAACATTACGTACAAGAACCCCATTCGCATTTGCACAAGCACTTTCACTGCACCCACTTGATCAATTTCGCGTGTACAATCATATAATTATCATGAGTTATGCCGCTTAATCTCTCGAGGCCGCCATTGATGTCAAGCTTATCGCTCATGATGGCCGCCTCCTGCGTTTTTTGTAATTTATCTCATTTCATTGACAAAATATTTGTGTTTGTATGCATCTTATTTAATGTACTTAAAAATCTATAATTATGAATAATGAAGAAATAATTGTTACTTTATGTATATAATTACGTTTTATTGTGAAAACGCAGAAATGAAAACAAAACAAACAAAAATTTGATCAATCATTAAAGCAGATCAAGTGCAATATTTATCTTAATATATGGTAATAAACACCTTCCCCCC
>BEXV01000234.1:135961-174444 GCA_003118195.1 Hemicentrotus pulcherrimus | reverse complement strand
AATTAACAAAATTATAACAAAAATTAATGAACAAGTCAAAAAAAAAAAAGTAATTAAAAAAATAAATAAATAAAAGGGAAATCACATTTGGCGGGGGATATTTCAGTTAGAACGTCTCCGAACATAAATATTTCGGTAGCTATTTAAGAGGGTGATTGTAATTTTTATAATGATCACATTCAACTAAAAATATGTCCCAATATCATTTTCGGGGCCGGGGGATTCACCTACGTTCTTACAGATGAAGCCTTGACTTGGAATGATCATTTACACCAAGTTACAATGTGCATTTCCAAAAGTATTGGAATAATCTCCGAGTTAAAGTTTCTTCTACCCCATGCAACCTTATTCCTACTATATATTTCGCTAGTTCTCCCGTATATAACATATTGTAATAGTGTATGGGCAAATTGTGGTTCGACAAAAATTAATTCTATTTTCAAACTGCAAAGGAAAGCCATACGTATTTGTACAGGTTCGCATTTCTTAGCTCACACTGATCCTTTATTCTATAAACTTAAAACACTAAAAATTTTCGATCTGAACACTACTCAAGTAGCAGTTATTATGTTTAAGTACATTAATAATCTGCTTCCACCATCCTTTGATAACATGTTTAGGTTTAATAATTCCGTTCATTCATACCCTACTCGCATATCTGGAAACTTCCATCTTAAAAACCCCAAATTATCAATAACGCACAAATCTGTTAGACATTCTGGCCCGGACATTTGGAATGATTTACCCGACAACATAAAGTCTTGTTCAACCATCTACTCCTTAAAAGCTACACTTAAACGACAAATAATACAATCACATGCTCCCCTCTCTTTAAACTAGTATAACAAAACCGTGACTTATTTATTCTTTATCATGCAACTGCTCATCACTGCACCAGCACTTGCACCGCACCCTCTTGGTCACTCAGTTTTTCGAAGAGAGTTATGTCGCCAATTCTTTTTACGAGGCCGCCATCCATCTCCAGCCTAACCGCTCACGATGGTGGTCTCCTGCGTTCAAAATTATTTCTCTAATTTATTGAAAATATTTTTTCATATTTCTTATGTTATTGTATGCTTCGTACATGTTTATTGAATGCTATAATTGTACATGATTTTTTGTTTAATTACTTTTGTAAACTTTGTATTCATTGTATTTGTTATTGTTCGAAATTTTGTACTATGAATTTGTATATTTAATGAACGCAGAAATAAAATCAATCAATACGATACCATTTTATTGTAAACAAGTTAGGTTTTAGTGTTTTAAAAACGTAGTCATTTGTTGTCATTTGTAGTCAAATGTAGGCATTTTAATGGATCACTTTTAAAAGAAAAGATACGGATATAGTGTATAATTATCATGTTATTATTCATATGGTATTGTGTACGCATACTCGTGTAGTGTTACTTTTCTTGAACACAATATTGGTTCGATGATAAAATGTTTAAAAAGATCTGTTTCAAAAGAAAATATGATTTTATTAGCAAAGAGTTTAAGATTTGGATCCTAAGCTATACAAATGTTAATTACACTCTAAATAACCACGAGAAGATTGTCGATACACGATGTTATTACTGACGGAACTTTGTTTTTCAGTTTTGTTTCAATTTGTATTTTATGGTTGATGAAGGACAAATAGAGAAGGCTCGAAACAAAATACGCAATAGTATTTATTAAGTTGTAATTAAAATAAAATTATGTATTTTCGGTTTTTACATTATTTGTTTCCTCGACTGTGCTGTTTTGTTTATTGTTAACTATATTGTCAATGAAAAGGATATAAATATGAATTTTATTAATTTAATGGTAAACTATCCAGACTATTGAGCTTCCTGAGTCTGTATATTGTCCTTTGTATATGACAACTCTAAAGAGTAAGTATTCAAACCATCAGAACTGCATCATTTGGATGCCTCTGAATCGATTCACTCGTTGGTCGAGCAGTTGTGGATCCTCATCCTCAAGCACAATTCTAAAGGGGTTGTTTTTTAAATCACTTCTATCTTAAATTTCTAGATGGAATCCAAGGGCCCGCCCCAAAGCCCGTTGTGGGTTGCAATTTCAAGTCATTCGTTTACCCGCCCCCGGACCTCAGCCGTTAACTAGACAACCCTCTGTTCTAGAAATTATCCATATGAGAATGTGTGTGTGTGTGTTGAGAGAGAGAGAGAGAGAGAGAGAGAGAGAAAAGAGACGGATCTAAAAGGGAATAAAACAATAAGGGCAGTACAGATTTTGCATGATGGATTATGGTTCCTAAAGCAGGGCTCCCACTTAGCCGAGTTGGGGCCACGAGTTGTGACGAGCTGGCGCAAGCTTATGACAAGCCGTTTTATCATTAAAACATATTTCTGGATATCACGAAATTATTTCACGTTGTAAAGCAATGGTAATTCTTGATATCAAGAATTTTATTCGTGATATCAAGAATTCGATTTCGTGTTATCAAGAAATATGTTTAATGATAAAACGGCTTGCCATATGATCGAGCATGGAGTTACTAAGGTTAGTAACTCCATGGATCGAGCCAGCTCGCGATCGCCACAACTCGTGGCTCCACCTCAGCTTAGTGGGAACCCTGCTTTAAAAGCGGACCCCTGAGGCTCGTTCCTAGAAACCAACGAAAAGACAATAAACCTTGTCAAAAGGCCGTTTTCTGCATGATATGACAGATTTATACAGATATCATTATGATGTAGGCATGCATGCTTTATCAAAGCCATTGGATATAGCTGTGGGGGTGGAGGGGGCACAGGGGATTTTCACTAGTCTCTACCAAACTTGAATGAAAAAAACACATATCAATAACAGAGAAAAAATGCATGTTAAGAGAGAGTACAGGAGGACAAGGCAACTTGAACAGAGGCTAAGACCCCTCCACACATACACCCACCCACTCACCCACCCACTCACCCACCCACATACACACGCAACTCAGAACCATCTCATCCTCAAATACACATGATCACAAAGGCTTTCAAAAATCAACTCAACTCCCAAGTATATGTTTTGCTGACTGCCAATTAAATTGTTGAAATTATTAGATAACTATGTCTAGCCATCTAGCCTAGGGTTGTAATAAATGAGAGGTGTTTCATTGTAAGTCCAAATTTGGTGTATTAAATGGCTCTTTATTGGCGCAATGGGCAATGTCAACGCTCTATCTTAATAGGACCTATTGTATGCCTACAGAATTCATGTTCACATTGCATGATACTTGAATGTCGTTAGTAATTATATCCATGCATATCAAAATATGAAAGTTATTGAAATTTCCTAAAGTAGATTTTGTTTAAACCTTTAAAGTGATCGTGTTTATTGGACAACAGAGGTTCATACAATAATGAAAGTCAAAACAGTAATACAAAACCGAACAGGAATTTCACTATTAACTTTGATACTCTTTATTAAGATTCATCATCATCATCACATGTTAATTGACTTTCGCCCTTTTTTTTTTTTTTACCTCATTAGGCCAACAAATAGACAAGGAACATACATGTATCAACACTGGGAAATCTATCTCTGATAGGCTGCCAGTGGATGTTTTATCTTTTACATGTTTTCATCGATAACATTGAAAGTAAATACATTGGTGGAATTCTGTATCCAGGTCTAATGAGTCTCATTCTCTTTAAGATTAAGTCTCTTCTAACAAAATAAATTAAACAAAATGATATTGGCTACCGTTCCGGCAGGTACATCTGAGTATATATGACATTTAATAGTTTAAATGCTGATGTTCTTCATGTAATTAATTCCAAGTCCTGTTATTCTGTTTCAAAACAAGCAACAACAAAAATCCAGTTAAATTATTCGGTTAGCTTAATAGGCACATAGCGTATAATGTCTGTTGAGCTATTTAATCATCACAGAAATGGTGGACATCGAAAAGCAATATCCTACTAATGTCATTATCCTCTTGGAGTTTCTTAAGGCTCGTTCAGCTATCACTATGAACATGACGGACAAAGAAAGCGGACAAAATATACAGTTCCTCAGGTAGACAAAGGAACATCCCGTCACTGCTATTATGTAAAAATGTGTAGAACAGGTGTCACATGCATATACACCTTTTTACATAATAGCAGTGAAGGGATGTTCCTTTGTCTACCTGAGGAACTGTATATTTTGTCCGCTTTCTTTGTTCGTCATGTTCATAGTGTATAACACGGTTAACCCTTTCAACAACCATTCCACATTGAGCACTGAGCATTGAGCACAAAGGCTCAACAGCCTTTGATTCAGAGCACCTGAAAATATGCCAGATACACGAGTGGAACGGCAAATCGTTTTGCGCACACACTCCATCTTTGTTGTTGCATGACTGTATTGTGTCTGTTTGGAGCCAGTAGGGCAATAACTCATATACTTTTACTCAAAGTAGACACCCTCCTGGCTCTGAACATAACAATTATTTCTGATTCCCTGGGACTTTTCTTTAGGATAAACCTCACTACAAAGCCTGTCACTCAGCCATTAAACCAACACAGGGGACAATGTAATGTAAATGCAAACATATAATTGATTAAATCATGACAAATGCTAGAGGGCTCACATACATGAGGCCAATAATATTTATACATATATCTTGAATTCAACACCAAAAAATAGAATATCTATAACTTCTCAGAAGAAATGTCATTGCAGCTGCGTTCTATATTTTGTAATATAACTATGTATCTAAACATTGTCTGTAAAGGAAATACCTGCACCTTCGAAACATCTCAAAAATCAAAGATGAATGACCAAATTGGCAACACCTGATTATGTCAGTGGAAATGATATGATACCAATTGGTTTTCTGTGAAGTATTTTCTTCATTGTTTAGTCTCTGTACAAAAGAGCAGATGGCAGAACTACCTATGGTAAATTGACTCTCTATGTACCACTTTGCGTTTTGAATGTTCAAACATGTATGCTGTACTTTATTCCTATTACTCGTTTGATCAAAAATAAGTTGGTTGATCTTTTCACATTCACTGCCCAGTCCGGTCAATCTGGACTCGGTCTGAAGCGATAGCTACCTTCTCGATTCACTACCAGTCATATTGAACAGATCAAAGTGATATAGATAACATTAGCTTTCTGACTCAGTCCAATATAAGCCCCCTTCAGCAGTGAATATGAAAGGTGTTTTAGAGACCAACATCTTTCTTAGGAAAATCTGCTGCAATAATTCTCTCTACCAACGTAAAAGTTTGCCTTCTGAGTTTCATAAAATCATTCATCAAATTGTATATGTTTGATGAGTCTCATTAAACTTATTTCTTGCTTATTACTTCATCTTGGCAAATATGATAACTTCAGTTACTGTGACGTCATGAAAATAAAGAGTCTCTCTGAGTTAAGTTCAAGTTTGTTTCTGAATACATAACTTTCACATAATGTTCCTTTGCAAATAAAAACGAAATAAAAAGGTTCAACTCAAAAATATGCATGATCAACATGCTTTTACTGCTAACTCTATAAATTCATTAATACACTTTAAAACACATTCTCTCTCTCTCTCGCTCACTTTTGGCCAAATTATCCTACATGGCGCATATTCATACCCAGTGCGATTGAACCTCCCTGTGCCCACATCTGTACATACACATATAAAGTAGGCTATTACGCTACATATTTTCTTATACTGTTCTTTTTTCTCTATCTCTCTTTCTCTTATGTAATGCCAGCATTGTTACCATCAAAACAAATGTTTACAAACAAATTGCCATGTGATCAACACATATCAACATATATATCTTAGTTAAAATAATTCTTCTTTGTACTGTTCTGTATCAGAATTAAAAGAGAATACATAAGAAAAGAATGAATAAATAAATAAGTACATCCTTCCTTGATCATCCTTCAAAATCAAAATCACATTCTCTCTTAAACAGATCAACCTTAATCATTTTCATGATTTTGTATTAAATCCACTTCATCATATCCCTTCTCTCAAATTTCTTTGTTAAGCTTAGTAATATTAGTACCAGTCTGTACATCATGTAAACCTTCCCATTAAAATACAATAAATATTTCCAATTTCAAGTTTGTTGAGAAAATACATGCAAGACTTGTCCATTCCTCATCATTTTCTTTCTTGAGAAGTCTGTCTCTCTAGGAAAGCTGCTTCAATCCATTCATAGAAACAATACTATTTCTTTATTAACAAACACCATAACATCACCTCTGCATCTAAGATTTTATTATGAGCATACATGTAAATTGTGCTGAATTTCTGTGTAATATCAATATTTTATATCTTTACAGAAATTGATAAGTCCCTATTTATAAACCAAGCTCCAGAAATTTGCAAGAAAAACACATTACTTTAGAAATCTTTCTGCAAGAAGAGAGTATCTAAATTACTATTCTATAAGGCTAGAGTGTTCAACATGTGGATCCTAAACACCCACACTTGCTGATGTTAATTATATTTAATTCTATTTTTTGTAGCTAGAAAACCCTTCACTTACTCATAAATTGTAAGGTGGACATATTCAATGTATATAAGACAGGGTGCATTCCAATAAATCAACCAAATTTCTTTAAATTTGAATTTGCATTTCTTACCTATACCAAACTGCTGTATTACTAACTATTCAATGGTGAGGGATATTACACAAATACACATCTCCTTTACTTGAGACACTTTATAAATCTACAGGTTTTGGCCATCAAAATAGTACTATTACAGTCACCTTGGCCGTATAGATTTAACTACAATTTCTCAAGGCAGTAAGCTTTATAATTGTACTATATCTTCAAATATAGGAGACTCTACCATCCATATGGTGCACCCTGGCTCAAATAATCCATAATGAAATATATCTCTTGAAACATCCATTTTGTTTAAATTATCTTTTCATAAAAATAAAAAAGGTGATCATATACTGCTAGGAAGTGGGCTCCACAGAAATATTTATGCAAAAAGCGGTTCATAAGCATTTAATAGAAATATTGAGCTAAAAGTTGGAGAAACTGTCATATCTTTGACTTCAATCTCTGACACACCTTAACCAACACAGTATGGAGAGCAAAATGTTATCTCTCATCCTTGTAAATGTCAGAGATGGGAACAACATAAAAAAGATCCACTTTGTTTGAAAGTGGAATTCATCTATAACCAAAAAGGAACATATACCTTCAGTCTTTTTGTTGAAGATTCCTGTGTCATAGGTGTCTATAGAAAGTGATGATGATTTTGAGAAAAACATGATGAAAAGGAAGAAAGAAAGAATAATGTTCATGTACTAACATGACTAAAGAAAACAAAGAAGCAGACCTGTGTGAAAAAAGAAACCTTAAGGCTTGATCAGATGTGGCATAGTAAACCGCCGAAAAAACCCCAACACAGTCTTTTTACATGTGAACGAACGGCACTGTGTGTAACAAAGGACTAGCTGAGTCCTGTGTTATAAGATACAACAACGCTGCGGTTTTGCCTGTCAT
Organism: Hemicentrotus pulcherrimus; assembly: GCA_003118195.1. NCBI lineage: Eukaryota > Metazoa > Echinodermata > Echinoidea > Camarodonta > Strongylocentrotidae > Hemicentrotus > Hemicentrotus pulcherrimus. The sequence goes on along the minus strand of BEXV01000234.1, from coordinate 167,001 downwards.
ATCATATCTGAAGAACCCTTAAGGCTGTGGAGATGCACATTTAAATTTTGCTAATAGCCTTCCTAGATTCAATGCATCGAATGAGTTTATTGGGTCGAAGGTGAAAGGTCAGGAAAGTGATACAATGTAGAGGTTAATACTTCTGTAAATTCTATAGAAGCTACACAAGATGAAAAAATGTGGTTAAGTTACGAAAAAGCCTCTATTTTTACCTAATTCTTTTGTCTCTTCCACATCACAAAATCTCAAAATTTCACTGCCCTTTTCGAAATAAAACAAAAGGGTAAAAGAACAAGGAAAATTGTATCTTCAGGAAATGAATATATGAGATGATGAAATTCTACTTCTCTATAAATGTGTCCATACAACATCTTATGACCCCAAATATCAAGGTTTTATTTTAATCATGCTTTGATATTATATATCCATTATGATGTAAGGTCTCTCAAAGTATCTCATATCATGCAGGATGGAATCACTAAGACCTCAAATCAATGTCCATACAGTTTGCCGTTTCTCAGTTTGCAAGGAGGCTTGGCATTAGAACTTGCACTGTATGAAGAGCAAAATGTGATTCCCAACAGGAGATTAAAAACGTTGTATGGACACACTCTCAGACTTATTAGCTGCCCAGTGGAGTGTATTTTGTCAATTATTTTCTCTCGCTACCAGAGAAATCTTTTGCAAAACAAAGTTACTTGTCAAATGTTAACTCTTAAATAATATATGGATACCAGTTGGTTTGGGTTAATTATCTTGAAAAGAGGCCCATACTTGTTAGATTTCTATACCGGTACTTGCTGTACAAGATAGCATTTGAATAAAAAGTAGCCTGAAAGTTTATCTGGGCCAGATGTGAGGCAAAAGCCTAATAAGGTTCATCTGGAAACAATAATGAAATAAAAGAGAGGTAGTAATTGACAATTTGAATAATTTCATTCATAATCAATATATCTCTAAGCATTTACAATTTATCATGCCTTTCTGTTGGAATTTGACCAATGTAAAGCTTCCGCAAGGATCAATGCAAAAAAAAAATCAAAGATTTGAATGTGTTCAAATGTTATAATTGGTACATACATTCAATACAGCTTTTCATTTCAAACAGGAATGACTTATAAATGTTGACAGCATTTCCAAAAATGTACCCACTTGACAAGAAAATGGTTGTCACTTTGCTGTTTCAATTGAAGCAAGCAAGCATTTGTACAGTTTTTCATCTTAATAAGAATTCAGAAGAAATGCAAGTTCTCATAGTAAAATGCATGAAGTGAGTACTTTCATAAGCTTTTCTTTCAGCCAAGTTATTTAGGAATGAGTTGAATAAAATTATTTTGTTTTGCAAAAGATTTCAACAAATATCTTATCAGCAACATCTGAAGTATCACTTCAATACAAACACGTATAACCAACATTCAAACAACAAACCAGGCGGCATCACTCCATATTGGCCTCTGCCTACGCATAAAACTTAGAGCATGGTACTTCCTGCAAAAAAGGGTGTTTTTTAATGAATGGCAACTGTCTGCAAACAAAGTTCCTGCTCTGTGTCATAAGTTACAGAAACGTGACACCTATTACAGTATTCATCATCGCACAAAAGGGACCAGGATTTTGCCCTATCACATCTGAAGGAGGCCTCACAAAGTTTAATAAAAAAAGAAGTTTTTGGAATGTTCATGGATTTGAAAAAGGGTACATTATGATGTTTTGGATATAGAAAAGGGATATCTTTTTTTGATAGAGGGAGCAAAAATTCCACAAAAAAGGTCATATTTTCATGATATTCGCAATCATATAAATGTGTATAAACTCAAACAGATTTATACACTGTGTTATCTTAAGGCCTGTTTTCTAACTTTTTTCACACAAATTGGAGGCCCTTAATTTTTGAGGAAATGTTATTAAAGGTATGCACAAAAGGGGATCAGTTCTTATTCTGCTAATGACCATGTGCTACGCATTAGCATAATTATGAAGAGACACCACCAGGCCAACAAATCCACCCATGACCATTCATCCAGTCCAGCATACGTCTACTTTGATAACAACAATAACAAGAATAATACATCATTTGTCTCTAAGCTACATGTACACAGTGAAACCTGTATTTGATAGCGGCCACCTCTCCAGAAAAGCTACCAGTCTACTGTGGCCAGTTTACATGTTTCACTTGGGTGGCCTTAATAGACAGATTTGACTGTGTATCTATTGCATCCCTATTGCATCTCTTTCTCACCCTCTCTTTTTCTCTCTCCCTCTTTCTCTATTATTTCTATATTCCATTCCCTCCACAAACATGCATGCAGTAGGCCATTTTTGTAATGGAACCAAATTTTATGCATACTTTCTTTTTGAAGTGCTTCATCATTAATGATTGTTTTCACCAGTTATAAATAGATTCATTTCATAGTCAGTATGCAAATTGTACAATTTACATTCTGACTACAGACATGCAATTTTTCATAACAGGCGATTGAAATAATTTGAGGCACTTCACAAAGAGGCATGCATTACATTTGGTTATATTACAAAACTGCCTTTTCTAATCACCCATTTTTTAGAATAGCTGCATAAATTGTTTTACCAAAGGCAAAGATACATTATCACTCCTTATATATACGACCCTACCTGCAATGAAGTACATGAATTTGTCTTTTGGCACAGGTATATAATGGTATAGTGCATATTCCCCCAAAATGACTGCCATTCCCTTTATCAGGGCTTATATTGCCTTGTTCAGAGATACCATGGTGTACTGCCGTAAATAAAACATGCCATGTTTTTCAAAAGTATACATGAAAGGCATCTGCGCGCAACAAGGTCCTGTGCATATTGACATTGATGAATGTGTACTGTTTTATTTTTGCCATGTAGGTTGAAATAGTTCTCTAAATGTCAAATTAAATCGCACTGCAGTTAAATCCTATCTTTTGATCTTCATTCCATTGTAATACCACACTCCTCCTTGCAGTGCATGCCATTATCAAGGAAATTCGGTCATGGCATTAAAAAAAATAATATATATATATATATATATATATATACCCCATGTTTGATATAAACACCATTGGTGTTATGCACTAGTATAACACTATTGGTGTTATGCACTAGTAAGACAATTTTTTTGAATACTCTGATTTTCTTGATTCTAACACTATTGAGGTAGACAATGGCTGTTAGATAATAAAAAAAGATAGACAAAAAAAAAAAGAAGAGGAAAGGATGACAGTTAAGAAGAAAAATAAAAAATAAAGATGGGAACAAAGGATCAGGCATACAATAGGACATATGAATCACATTTTGAAGAAGAGTTCAAAAACATACCGGTACCACAATACCTAATTGCATACTCTATATTCTAATGTGCTAAATCAGCATCGGAAAAGATTGAGTTTTGTATTTTTCGATGCAAGAATTGCTTTAAATACAGATATACTGAAGTTTCTAGTCCTCAGAGTAAAACTCATGAAGGTACAGAAAGACAGTCTGAGCAATGAATGAAATATTTCATCACACTATTGAGAGTATAGCTGGCACAAGACACAGGAAATAACAGCTTTTCATAAAATATCAGTTTCTGTGGAGCCCACGTTTCTAAGTTGGTTAATTTTAATTAATGTATGACCCCCTACTTCCAAACCAGAATGCTGTAGTACCAATAACAAACTTGTATGTAAATACCACTGTCTCCATCCCCGTCCCTCATCCTCCACCCTCCAAAAAAAGGAAAAAAGAGAAGAACAAATACAAAAGGTTGTTCAGTCTTGGTAGGTTCGTCTTCAACTCAAGAGCCCCTGAATACCCATAGCTTTCTTTTCCTGTAAACTGAAGCACCAAAACAAAGACAACTTAAAAAATAAATTCTATATAATCGTAGGATATGAGAACCAGCTCAAATATAAACCTGGACTTTAAAAAAAATAAGATTTAAATAAATACTGTCTGCAAAAAGGCGGTAGCAGCCTTACTGCAGGCATCTGACATGGTCGTTGTGTCAAAACTTTAATGACAATTAATATGCACCGGTGCATTGAATAATTAGCACGACATCTGCACTAATGAGGTACAAAATAAAATGTGATAGAAGTAGTTTTAAAATTCAAATACCTGTGTAAACTGGTCTATTCAAGTACTTTAAATGAGCAAGCAAACAAATTCTACAGACATCTTATTTTCAATGAGTTTTTAGCTTTCATATACAATCTCAAGATATGTATTTTTCTCTACCTGAATTGACTCATAAGCAAGATTAAACTGACGTGCTAATACAGCCTGTGGCCCAATGGGGGCAGGATAGTGATAGGTACTTTGTAACAATTATAACTAACTGAGAGCCAGAAGAGGTGTTAAAGTTTGTATAATATGATATGAACAAACAGACGACAGCAAAAACTTTCAACTTTCAAGAAATCAACCTTGGGAAATTTCAATGGCCATTTAAAAACATAACATAACACGAGAGAACCCTCTGCAACAAACATTTGTTCAATGTAAAACAATGTCCTTTTTTTATCAAATATGTATGAAAAAAAGACAGAAACCAATATTTTAAGCAATAAGTTCAGAAGATTTGATCTACTCAAAGAAACATTTACAAATAACATGATCTAGTCATCCCTTTTCAACAAACTTTTTGTTTTTAAGAGCTTAATTATAAGCATTTGAGTATGAAATGCCCCTCTGGCTTTTTTATAGATGACATACCGTCTGTTAAGTGCTAGAATGGCATTAATTGTGTGTTAAATTTTCTTGAATTTATGCCCCTCTGGCTCTCAGCAGATGATATTGCATGCCAAAACAAAGCTATAACGTGCAATGGTATGTACTTGTAGAAGCGGTACCATCATTACTTTCTTTAGACTCTTAACATGTTTTAGAGACTTACAGAGAGAGAGAGAGAGATGATCAAACACTGTTTGTAAAACACAAAAATGAGAGACATTTCAAATATCTTTGTAACCAGATACTCTATTGTTGAACTGACACCTACGTCCGCAGAGAGCTGTTTTTTTAGTCGTACGAAATGTAAGGAAATTTGAGCAAAGTCTCATTATTTAGATGACATTTTGTTCGTTAGGAATCCTTTTCCACTGCAAGACACACACATGAGAATGAATAGCAGACCATTTCTTTTGAAACTTAGCTTCATAAGCCAAACTCAAGATCACAAGCAGACAAAAGCAAAGAAGGAACAATGTACTTTGAGTGAGGGACATACAGACTTGACAAAGTTATAAAGACTTTAAAGAGTTTAGTTCACTACACCAGGCATTGAGGCTGTTGCACATCAACAAGACAATTTCAAGGTAACTTAGTAGATAATAATCTTTTTTTTTTTCAATCACAAATAATCTGATAATAATTATACACTTTCATTTATATTTCTTTGTTTTTACATCAACATTTTTGAAGAAGTATTGCATTCTTCTAATATCTGTTTTAATAAATAAATATCTTTATCTTCATTATAATTACAATGTACATCCTATTTTCAATCTCTTGTTTATAATACAGATTATAAGTAGTTCATATATATCATATCTCATGAATATTCCTTAATAGACACCAATTATTTGCACTATGAATTCTGATTGGTCAGGAGATGACACTGGGGGAGGGGCTTATCTATTCCCCTCATGAATAATCATCCAATAGAATGACCAATGCATTAGGAATACAAAAGGATAACATCGTGATAAGAATAAGTAATAACCGTCGGGAATTCTACAAAACTTTTAAATCCAAGCACAAGTATGGTAAGCTATCTATTTAGATCGTTTGTAATAACATTTTAAGGATATGCATAAACAAATTGATGCACCTGAACATACATGTACTCATGATATTGTTTTTGAAATAAAGGCTTCATATTCATTCCCACAGCTTCAGCAATAACACAAAACCATGCATCGCATATGACTGAACCACGCCTGAACCCCCTTTTAATGTAACCATCTAAAAAGTTATGCCTCATGGACGATTTCTTGAAAATAGTCATCTGCAAGCTTGTATTTTATTTATTTCTCATTGAATAAATCCTTCTTAACAGACCTAATCCTTCCTAATATTTGATTAATCTATTAAACCCCTGAAGAGAGGGCTCATTTGCAATTTCTATGTTTTTATATAATGGATATGATCAAAGATAAGATGAGTAAGCCCATACTATTGGGTCCATGAGTATTATGTACATATGTTTATAATCATAAACCAAGCTTTAATGTGTTCAAAAATATCAATGAAACCAATTTATATTCTATGGGGCTAATCCATGTCTACAATGATGTTCTATACCAGTTTGACCTCTTATTCAATTCATAAAAACTTATTCCATGATTACTTTGATACAAATATGCTATATTCATGTGCCTTGAGAAAAAAGTTAATAGTTATGTTTCAACACAATAGATTATTTTACTTAAAGAGAAGGGAAAAAACACTATAATTATGCCATGTGAATTAAGTATTTCTTCAGAATGAATTTATCATTACCTTATCATTTCAAATCATTTCAATGTACAAGTTATTTGCTTCCCAATTTTCACTTTGATTTCATCTTTCTTGGCAATATATAAAACGCAGAGAAAAGTGGCAATGATTGAAACATAAATATCATCGCTCAAAGTCATCTTTAAACAGAAAAAATTTGAAGCATATTTCTGCTTTCATTGCAGAGTGTAGTTTAGAAAACAAATGCTTGCAGAGTTTTGAAAGCAATGCCTTATTTTAGAGTGCTTTTGCTATGTGATGCATAACTCTAGACCTAAATGACGCTTTTGTTTGCAAAACCTGTTGTATTAAAAAGAAAGTATTTGAATATTTACTACCCATCACCATCATTTAAATGTACAAATACTTTTTCATTCATCTTGACAAAAGCCCAAGTAAAATAACATAGATTCAACTATATTACCCCCATTTTTCTCATCAAATCAATTTCTGAAGACCGTGTTAATCTCTCTGATTTCCAGTGTGCTAGGTGTACACAAATAACACCAAATAACACAAGGTGCTTAACGGAGCCATCTCTCAAACCTATTCCTCCATGTCAATATCATGTTGTGAGAGATATTTGACACTTATAGTGTTTACAAACTCACGTTTCAAACCTTGTCTTAAAATCTAACACAGATTTCTACACCAAACCTGATCAAGTTGTGACACTTTGGTTTAGGTCCCTGACTCACTGCAGATCGTCAAAATGCTCCTCTCGATAGTCAGTCGAAGTGTTTGGTGTTGCTGTCCTAGAGGCTTGGTGTCAAAGTTAGCACCTGAAGTTAAGCACCAGACTTAACCACTGGCCTCTTATTCATCTTCAAATTATCAAATTCGAATTCAGTACTCGGTGATCCCATTCAGAGGTGTCATTTGTGTCATACTGCAGTCTCATGGTTTTCTTTCAATCGCTGATGCTGTTCATGACCTGCAAAAAGAGAAAATACAAAGAGAAGGAACAAAAATATTGTTAATTCATACTTTTTAAATGACATTGTGAAACAATGATAGTAAATTCCATTCTAGAACCCAGATCTTGATGAAATCCCAAATATTGAATAACTGTAAGATCCTGTGATAGATACTGCCTGGTCAGTTCCTCCACTAGTCAAATTCCTACTTTCCCTCTTAGAACCATCGAGATGAAATCCCAAATATTGAAAAACTGTAAGATCCTGTGATAGCTACTGCCCGGTCAGTTCCTGCACTAGTCAAATTTCTACCTTCCCTCTTAGAACCACCGTTTATTTACATAAACCGCTAACCTTCAAACCCAACCTGCACCCTGATTTCAACCCTAATCCTAATCCTAGCCCATATCTTTAACCAAAATAATTCAGAGAAATTCTGCTAAGGCAATGTCAGACCACGACTAAAAGTCACAAAAAATGTATATTGCTAATTTAGAATATTGACTAAAAAATTAAGACAAAGTCTCTGCCTCTAGCCCAAGATATTATCCAAAGGTTAATATAAATATTAAGTCATACAGAGTCTCCAGACATCCAGAGAAATGTTGGTAAGGCAATGTCAGACCACGAGTAAAAGTCACAAAAAATGTATATTGCTAATTTAGAATAATGACTTAAAAATTAAGAGAAAGTCTCTACCTCTAGCCCAAGATATCATCCCAAGTTAATATACAAATTATATTGAGTCTCCAGATTAGGACACACACGTTGCAAAAGATTCAATCAGTGTCTCAGTACCTTATTCATGTACATTATGTTCACAGTCCTTAGCTTGAGAAATAAGAACAAACAATATATCACAATTTGAAAAATTAGCTCAATATAAGTCATCAGTCTCTGACTTGAGATATATTAAACTTTATGCAAGTGGAATTCCCAAAATCAGTAGGGAAAAAGTGTTTCTTTGTTTTGACTGAGGCTTGCAAAATAAATTCAATGTACATTGTACTGTTAAAGTAACTAAATCAGTGTAACATAAAGTCTAACATACTGCTATTGAAATTAACTTATAGCAAGATATTAACTCAGGAATATTTGCTCAAAGCAAGCATGATAAGCTTGGATTTTGAGGCTGGGAAATAATGAATTTTAGGATAATATTGAAGTCTATAGATTGAAATTTACTGTTGCTTGCCTTACTCACTAAAGGTGATGTTCTAAGCTTGAGTCCATCAAGCTATTAAGTTAATATACAATAAGGTCCAAGTATGTGGCTTGGGATACAAACTCAACCACTGTGGCTGCAGTTACAGATATGAACTCATTCTAAGAAAACATTAAATTTGGCTCGAGATACAAACTCACGGTTATAAGGCTGAAGTCAACAACTGAGTGTACCCTAAGATCTCAGTCTGAGGCAGTAGGGTTAAAATTTGTATTGTCAATGCAAGAGTGTTAGATATACAGTGTACATTTGGCATGAATGGACTTGGTGGAATATTAGTCTTGTGCTAGACAAGTTATCCAATAAAGTGATTGACATGTTTTATATCATAGTGCCTCGAATGGAACTTGTGGCGGATTAGTTTCTTAGTCTTGTGCTAAACAAGTTATCATATAAAGTGCTAAACAGGTTATCTATGTATCTTTAATTGACCTTGTGGAAGATTATAGTCATGTGCTAAACAAGTTACTAATAAGTTGTTAAACATGTTATCCCAGTGTCTCGAATGGAGCTTGTGACAGATTAGTCTTGTGCTAAACAAGTTTTCTAATAAGGTGCTAAACAAGTTATCCTAGTGTCTCTAATTAACCTTGTGGCAGATTAGTCTCGTGCTAACCAAGTTATCCAATAAGGTGCTAAACAGGTTATCCTAGTGTTTTGAATGGACCTTGTGGCAGATTAGTATTGTGCTAAATAAGTTATCCAATAAGGTGCTAAAAAGGTTATCCTTGTGTCTCGATTGGACCTTGTGGCAGATTAGTCTTGTGCTATTCAAGTTATCCAATAAAGTGCTAAACAGGTTATCCTAGTGTCTCGAATGTACCTTGAGGCAGATTAGTCTTGTGCTATTCAAGTTATCCAATAAGGTGCTAAACAGGTTATCATAGTGTCTCGAATGGACCTTGTGAACGATTAGTATTGTGCTAAACAAGTTATCAAATAAAGTTCTTAACAAGTTATCTTGGTGTCTCAAATGAACCTTAATAGTGGCAGATGAGTCTTGTGCTAAACGAGATTTCTAATAAAGAGCTGAATAGGTTGTCCTAGTGCACTTTTACTACCACTTTAGATATATTTGGCTGTATCTCCTTATAAGCAATAGAAATAACAGCAGCCTATAGTTTGTATAGGTGTTGCGGTCTAGGGGATAAGTCACCTGACTGCAGATAAAAAGGCATGGGGTTGAAATCCCAGTCAGGCGCTAACGTCCTTTAGGAAAACTTTAATCTACATTTGCCACTCTCCAACCAGGGCCCAAAGCTTTGATATTTATAATCGCAACTTATTTGCGATTAATATCAATTGCAACAATATAAAAGAGATAGGAGATTGCAAACTTGCGATTTATTAGAGGACTTTGTAAAACAGGGCCCAGGTGTTAAATTGGTAGGATAAGATAGGATATAAAAGAATGGGTAGGATGCAAAAGTTAATGTAGTTTGCTCAGCATTGTGAGCGTCTGTAAAATGACACCAGGAATGCTTCCCAGTGAGTGGAGAATGTGTACACATTGTGTGCGGGCTAGCCTGAATCCGATAACCGTGTAACAATATATCTATAAGGCGCTGAGAGACATCATCAATGTTAAGCACTACCGTATATAAAAGCAGAATATTATTATAGTGCAGTCATACGGTGAACAGTCTAGGTTGTAAAAGTGTGAGAGTTTGTATCTATATACATGAGTCTGGAAAATTAGGTATACAATGAGGCATTAGAAAGAGAAATGTGTCTTTTGGTCTGTCCTAGAGACCAACCTTCAACAATAAAGGATGTGAGGACAGAACATCAGGAGTGCTCCTATTTGAAACATTGTGAGGTGAATATTCACCTTTGATCTTCCTCAAGGTTCAGATATGATGTGGTAAACTGCCGCAAAAAAGCTGCCACATTTTTTTTTTTTTTTGGGGGGGGGGGGTTTAATAAATAGCAACTGTGCGCAACAAAAGTCCTGCACGCTTATTTACTGAGCTATGTGTTTTAAGATACAGAAATGGGAAGCGTTTACATTTTATGTCATCATAAAAAGCTCCCTTGGTTTTGCGGCATCATATCTGAACGAGGCTCAATCATGGCTGATAATATTAACCTTTTGCTCTACAAAGCAAGGGCATAATAAGCAGGTACTCACACAAGGAAAATGCTGCTACACACCAAGTTCTGTATATTTAATAGTAGGAAATAAGCATACCGGTAGTGTATAAAGAAGCTTGATAAAATGATTGAGCACATGATACTGCTGATTTTTTTTTTAATCTGGAAAACATCTGGCATTTCCGTTTCACCTATGTGGGATGTAGTTAGATGCCATGGCTAAGGTTACATGTCACAAGAAACCGTAACCCAAGTCTAACCCTAAGCCTAACCTTAACCCTAAACCTAAAAGTAACCCTAACCCAAACTGACCCCTAATCGTGATTATGCCCTTGATACCATAATATGTTGTACAAGTGGTCGAGAGGTATTCAGCAGTTAAGTTGACAAATAAAGAATGACTAGTCCGATTTGTTACTTAGTTATAAATACAGCATAAATGAATAAAGGACAGTCTAACCTGTCTTTCAACCTGATGATAATCATAGAATAACATGGTACAAGGCAACATGGAAGCATTTATCATAAACATACAAAACACCATTGAATAACAATAAACAGAGTTGTACTGAATGTAAATACATTGAGATGAACGGACACAAAGATGCAGGACACTGATGGGAACATGAGGAAACAACAAATGACATGATTTAATATATTATGGACCCTTCAAACGGGCCAGTGAATGTGAGCGAAGGGAGAGAAGAAAAACAAAGCATTCATGAAGAATACTACTGAAACAATCATGCAAATACAATAGTGAAGTCCAAATCTGTTGGGGAATATGCATGAGTACATTATACATCTATTTTTCTACATACAGATAAACATGAGTTTATATTGATTGATTTCAATCAAGGAGAAAAGGAAATAGTGGAGTTCAGATAGACTTCAGTGAAATAGGAAACACAGTGGCAGAGAAAACAGTGTAAGCTGCATCGAAAAGGACTCAGTCCCACATTGAGCTGTAGTGAACATTGATCAGAAAAATAACATAACACGCTCTATAGAGGACATCACTAAGAAATTCAAAAAGTTCAAACTCCACGATTTTTGGTGAACTTGACTTCTGAAATATTCTATGAATTCTAAAATGAAATTACAGCAGGACACTCCTTAAGGCTGCCAACTGAAGAAACTTCCATCCTTGTCACATCCTTAAACCTAAATTTGTAAAAATTTCCCTTGTTTATTTCTCTATTTTGTTGATGATTGTTGGGAGACAGGTGATAGGAAACAGCGTTGGCTAATTTCATGACCTTGCAAAGTTACTCATGCAGGTAGAGTCACTTGTAGTTATATTTTCACATAATCTTTTGATATAGAATGCTGTGTATTACACATACATGTAGTACAACGTGTAAGAAAAAATTTCAAAAAAATTACTAACAAATTTGAATTGATTTTGTTGCAGTACATTACATTATTCATAAATAGATTTTTTTAAATGAGACTTTAATGAAATGCACTTTCACTACAAGAACTCAGGTTAACTCAGGGTTGACTTGAATGAATAGGTCTTGGGACCTGGGGGAGGGTGTGGGGTGTGGGAGGGGGTTATCGTGAAAGAAAAGGATGTGGGACGTGGGTGTGGGTTATCTTGAAGGAATAGGACATGGGTGTGGGGGAGGTTTCATTTGAAATAATAGGACATGGGACAGGGGTGAGGGGGAGGGTTAACTTGAAGGAATAGGACGTGGAATAAGGGGAGGAGAGTTGATCGATAAGAGTAGAATGTGGGATTTGGGGGTGTGGGGGAGAGTGAATGTGAAAGAATAGGACATAGAATTGGGGTGGGTGTGGGAGAGTGTTAACTTGAAAGAGTGGGACGTGGGATTGAGGGTGTGGGAGAGGGTTAACTTGAAGGAATAGGACGTGGAATAAGGGGAGGAGAGTTAATTGATAAGAGTAGAATGTGGGATTTGGGGGTGTGGGGGAGAGTGAACGTGATAGAATTGGGGTGGGTGTGGGAGAGGGTTAACTTTAAAGAGTGGGACATGGGATTGTGGGTGTGGGTTAACTTGAAAGAGTGGGACGTGGATTGAGGGTGTGGGAGAGGGTTAACTTGAAAGAGAGGGACGTAGGATTGAGGGTGTGGGAGAGGGTTAACTTGAAAGAGAGGGACGTGGGATTGAGGGTGTGGGAGAGGGTTAACTTGAAAGAGTGGGACGTGGTATTGTGGGTGTGGGAGAGGGTTAACTTGAAAGAGTGAGACGTGGGATTGTGGGTGTGGGAGAGGGTTAACTTGAAAGAGTGGGACGTGGGATTGTGGGTGTGGGAGAGGGTTAACTTGAAAGAGTGGGATGTGGGATTGTGGGTGTGGGAGAGGGCTAACCTGAATGAGTGGGACATGGAATTGTGGGTGCGGGAGAGGGTTAACTTGAAAGAGCGGGACGTGGGATTATGGTTGTTGGAGAGGGTTAACTTGAAAGGGGGGACATCAGATTTTGGGTGTGGGAGAGGTTTAATTTGAAAAAAATGGGACCTGGGGTGTTGGGGAGGGTAGGTGAGGAATTGTTGGTGGATAATGTGGGGATGAGTATGAATATTACTGATGTCACCGATGAACTCCCAAACAAACCATGCTTCAATCGGGGAAATGACAAGTGGAAACAATCAACCAAAACAATATGGGTTATAAAATATCACCAAGATAGATAGACATGGAGTCCAACCTTTTTAATATTTCCTGCATTCTCTCCGCCAACTTCAGTCAGTCATGATTAAAACTCTGATAAAAAATGAGAAACTAGAAGAAAAAGAGCTAGAAGATCAAAATAAAACGACAAATAACAGAAAGAGCATACGAAGAGGTGCCCAAAAGACAATTTCGTCCATGTAAAAGCAATAGCACAAGATATTTTTTTAATCAAAAATGCATTTGGCCTATACAACAGTAATTTCTTTACAATAATAAGAATAATGTCAGTTCCAGTTTTGTGACATCTAGACATCTGTCCACGCTGAATCTTCCTTACTTTCAAGATAACTTGCTAGCTCGGTATCCTCGGCTTTCAGCGCTTGGATACGTGGCGTGTTGCCCTGGTAATCGGTGATCGTGAGGGCAGCTCCTGCCTCTACCAACATGGCGCATATGGTTCTTCTCATGTACCAAGCAGCTTTGTGGAGTGCAGTCTGTTGCTTCTCCACATCACGTGAGTCAAGCAAGTCCTTAGGCCCTACAAATCAAATAATAATGCAAGGATATTAAACAAAAGGTTGACTTGACTTCTGGTAGCAGTAAAATAATTGCTTCATTAATATTGTGCACATAACCATCCCAAGGCATGCTGTTCACGCAGGCAAAGTACTATTATTAACCTAACTTTTAGCCCAGCTGTCCTGAGGCGCTGAAAGTATTCACTAAATACATTTAAGTTTCTAACAGGTACCTATTTTAAACTTCTACAACTGGGTTGACATTGTCAAATTGCTTTAGATGTCTGTATTGAGTTCAATACATGTAATGAACATGTCAATGAAACTGAACAAATGTACTATTTGGCCCATCTGCACATCAAAATTTGGCTTCATCTTGGAGCAGATGGACGTTGTAGATAAAGCTTGAAAATTGGTTCTTTGAAAGCTATCAGTAAAAGATTGTTTATCAATATAACATGTATGTAGCTCCCGGCCCCCCACTCCGGGAATGGAGGGACTGCATTCATGTTCCCAAAATCCAAAAAAGGGGGTACTTTTCACGCTACAAAGTCTGGCTCGTAATACACCCCCCAAAAAATTGGCCCGTATTGACTTTACACACCAAACTTAGGGGGGTGTTTTCAAAGGGAGGCAACATGCATACGCGTACCCTAATTAACACTGAGTGGGGGGGGGGCGGGATATAGCTCTCTGTAGTTATGAAGCTAAAGAGAGAAACCCTAAATGCCATAATTATTGGACAATATTTTACACAAACATTGTATGTGTTACATAAATCAACTGAGGCAGTAAACAATTGGTTTCACTAGATGTCGATAGCTGTTAAAGAGTTGAACTGTGTGTTCAAGACTGCAAATATTTGCCACCCAAATTTGGTTGAAGAAATGTAGCTGAGTTATTTTAAACGATTCTTACCAGAGTTTTACAAAACTACTGACTTATTTTCAACCAGGCGCAATAGCTCAGTTGGTAGAGTAGTGGTCTCGTAATCCGGTGACCCGGGTTCGAAACCAAGGCGATGTGCTAGTGCCCTTTGGTAAGAAATAATTTCTCTATTTCAGGTTCCTTGGAGAGGACCTAAAGCCGGTGGTCCTCTGGTTGCTTACTAACAAGCATTTATGCTTTCTCAGCAGTCAGGTAAAAAAAATAAAAAAATAAACTAAACCAAGAACGTAATACTCACCATGCTCTATCAGGTATTGAACGATCTCTTTGTGGCCAAAGCGTGCCGCGTGATGCAAACTTGTCATTCCATGCTGGTCCATCGTCTCTAGATTGGCACCTTTCCGGTGGAGCTCTGCATATTTCATAGGGTCCCCTCGTTTTGAGACGTCAATCAACACTGGAAAAATAAGGAACAGCGAGTATTTTTCATTAATAGAGCCCAAGGCGTGAGAGGTTAAACACCCTCCAATATTGGTAATTAAATCCTGCACAAGAATTTAAGAGAATTTGACAAGGTCCCTTCGTTTAGATACGTCAATCAACACTAGAAAAATAAGGTATAGTGAGTATTTTTCATTAATAAAGCCCAATGAGTGAGATATTAAAAAAACCTCCAATAGTGGTCACTAAATCTTGCACAAGAAGTTGAGAAAGTTTGACAAAGTGTTTGAACTGGGACATGTAAATTTCAACAATTTTCTGTCGAAAAGGGGGGAAAAATCAAGTTTACATCCATTGAACATATTTCATGCACAATTTAGCGATACAACAAAACACTTCAAGTTATGATTTCACATTTGAATGTTCATTCATGACAAGTATCCGAATCCTATGACCATGATGCTTAAAATGCATTTTAAAATGATAATTATACCCTAATCAAACCATTATGAAATCCTTTGAAAATACACTTAAATATATGGCAATGATAATTACTTATCCTTATCAAATACTTATCAAACCCTTATTATACCCTTATCAAACGGCTTACAGGCCTGGACTTATCCATCCCCAATTAAATTTTATGTTTCAAATGTTTCATTCACAATTTTTCATATAAGGTACCTATCGATATGTCCTAAAGAATAATTGATTAGACCTTTAACAAATTCTGAACCTTCGAGGGTTAAAAGGGGTGTGACATGACGAGACTACGTGTCTTTCTCATGGCCTAACTTGGGGCCAATCAGGTATTATACAAATACTGACAACGCGACCACGGTATTCAAGTGCGTGCAACATATGCAAAACCGAAGCGTGAGGAGATCTGCGGTCTGTTTCGCCAAAGCTAGTTCTTGACCGTTAATCAAGTCTGTCGTTTACGTGCAGTTGTCCAAAAGAAGTCGTAGATGGTGTTAACTAGTTTTTGCCATGCTACACCCCCTTTAATATACACTTACTTTTATTGAGGGGATCTAAGTGCGCTGTGTCCGATACCCCGACGACGATGTCTCTCTTTGGCGGTTTCGGTGAATTTGATGTATGTGTGATGATGGCTTCACAACTAGAAGAAGACAATGATATTACATCACATTACTTATCAATTGGGTCACTGCAGATTAATCTGTTCATGACAGGATTTTGTAAATCCGCATAGACTCTGTACAGGCCTGCCCAGTTTCTGTAAGCAAGGGTTTAAAATAAGCTTGGTTTTCCACAGCTGTATGGCTCTGCCATTCAATACACATGAAACACTTTGGAATTCATGACATGTGTTTGACTGAGCAGCCATTTAAAAATATTGCTTACAAAATTTAAGTCATTAATTTTTGCTACATTATAAGTGTTTGTCATAACAGTCTGCATGACCAATTGTAAAATAAGGCCAAATAAAACCAGTATAGTTTCACAGTGAAACCGCAATTTTAATATGCTTCATTTTAGCTTAAATGTCTATATCAAAATGAAGCATTTAGGGAACTTAAAAAGCCAATCAAAGGAAAATTCATTCAATGATATTTGCTTTGTTGACAATATAATCAGTTGTTGTGAGTTAAGGTGTTTATGGCTCTTGACAGATAGAATATTGACATTTTACTTCTCACAATCATTTAAGTAAATGAAACTATATCATTTGCTAAGAGCTAGAAAGGCGTTGACTCATAACTTTTGAACAGAATTAATGTCCTTCTGGTAGACAACATCATCAGTTTTACTTGCTAAAGTTGTGTCTAAATATCATCACAGACAACAACAAACACAGACACACACATACAAGAAGACAATCAAAAAATTAAATGAAACATTGATCTGGCTATACATAAATGTACACAAAGAAAGATTAGAACTTTAGCCATATTTGACATATTCCTTTTATGTTTCCTGCCCAGGATAAGCACCAAAAAAAGTTTGAAATTGTTTACATGTAGCACATTGACTTAGTATTAAATTCTTTAATTTTCCTAATTGGTTAATTTTAATCTTGGGGCTACATATTCCTTCTAATCATCTTTTCAATCACATATTATATATGCATTTACATCTACAATATTTATCTCAATTTAGCTGAATCTAATGAATACAAGAATGCATTGTCCGTTATTTAACATTTATGGAATTTGTTTTGTTTCCAATGCACTACATATCTTGTAAGTCACAATGAATGAATCAAAAAGCATGCAGAGTAAGTATCTGACTACATTTTTTTTTAAAAACAAATATTGAACACTAATGAAAAGGGGACAATCCCAATGAGGCAACTAGTTCTTTCAACTGCAGGATTAAAGCTACACATTTTAATCATGAACGCTTTTATCAAGTGAATGAACATTCAAGTCTTTAATGTTTACTCAATGAGCTATTTTCAATTTTAAAGTGAGCATAATATAAAACTATGGGAAAACATTTAACAAATTAAGGTTCTTAAATCTGTTTCAACAGTGTACCTGTATATCAACCCAAAGCAAGTTTTCTTGTTTTCTAAATTGATCAGTTTTCCTTTATCTAATTGCCAACAATTAAATGTAATCTTCTTTGCTACAACTTACAACTTCACAGTTTGTACAAAATATTTTTAAAATGTATTTTACTAATGAATCACTATGAAATAAAGTTTAACATTTAACCAAAATATGCAAATTTGTACACAAGAATAGTGATTAAAAATGTACTCTCAATTGCTCAATTAAAGACTATAAACAATTTAAAGGAACTAACCAACTGATATCAAATGGCTCTTATTCAAGAATGACACACCATAATGGATTAGATATAGACTCATAATGTACTCTGATTTTTTGCTCGTTCTGCTGATGTATAATTAATGTATAATTCCTAGCATTCTAGATCAAAAGATAATGCAAAAACGTCACTTAGTGAAGACACAGTACTGCTATAGGTTCATGCAAACACACAGTCTGACACTTTTTTTTTCAGCATTATATCCTACGCATGATACCCAAAAGGTTCAAGCACAAGAAGCAGGGACCCGTTTCACAAAGCCTTTTTTCAATGACAAATGACAAATATCAGTGACAAATCTGCTGATAACCAATCAGAAGCAAGGATTTCAGTAGCTTATAACAAAAATTGTCATTTGTCAACAATGACAAGTTTTGTGAAAAGAGGCCCAGGACTAGAATAAAAGCACAGATGTTCACACTAAGGCAGCTTCGCAAAATGTAGTTGCACAAAAAGATGCATTCGGAATGCTAATTGCATAAACAAAATATTTGTTTGATACTTAAATGGTCTTTTTTCACATTTCTGAATTGAATTTTAGCTAGCATTTAGCCACATTGTGATGGTTTTTTGCATTAACCAGCTCCACATTCTAGCAATGTGGTTCTACCTATGTGTAATAAATTCATGATTTTCAATAATACATCTTTTTGTGCCACTTCATTCGGCTAAGCTTCGTAAAAAAGATTAGTACATCAATCAGGGGCCCGTTTCATGAAACTTTTTATCTATAACAAATGCTTGATTCCTATGATAAATTTGCTTTCAGCCAATCTGATGCCTTGATTTCAGTAGCTTATAACATTAGCTTGTAACTTTTTATTGATATCAAGTTTTATGAAACAGGGTTTAGGGGCCTGTTTCATAAAACTTTTTATCTATAACAAATGCTTGATTTCTATGATAAATTTGCTCTCAGCCAATCAGATGTCTTGATTTCAGTAGCTTATAACAATAGCTTGTAACATGTTATTGATAACAAGTTTTATGAAACAGGGTCCAAGTACCTTAGCGATGGGAGAGAGTGTGCACCGTCCTCACTATCGTATCCAGTAAACTCATTGTTACTGGCGCTAGCAAGGAGGCTTACATCAATCCCTTGTGTTATCTCCTCAATACTGTCACTTCATGGATGCAGGGAAGGTGTGAGAGAGAGAAGGAGGAGCAAGGAGTGGAGAAGATGAGTTATTTAAAGGATGGATGGATGGAGGACAGGAGATTGTCGGCCAGATTTTGAATAGGATGAATGATTTAGGATTGGGAAAATGGAGATATAGAGAAAAAAAGTGTGTATGTATATGTGTGTGTGTGTGTGTGTGAGAGAGAGAGAGAGAGATGAAGAAGAAAATAAAGAAAAGAATGAATGGGAAATTATTAGAGTTAGAGAATAAGAAAGGAGAAAAACAGAAAAAGAAGGAAAGAATGATATATATAAAAGAGGGTGTGTAATTTAGAAAAAGCAAACCAGAAGGAAAGAATTACATAAGGGAAAAGACAAAGTAATGAAAGAGTATTGACATGACACCATGGACCAGGAGGAGAATTTGGGAAAGATAGCTCAAACAAAATCATCAATTCCCAAGGAGAAAAAAATCAAGAATAGTCATTTGAGGAAATGAAATTGCCCAATGCAAATGAGAGATGAGGGAAATGGGATGAAAAAGAATTGAGGAAATAAAATGAAAGAAAAAGCAAACCAATTGATATTAGAATGAAAATAATACCCAGAACACATCAATGAGTTATTAGAAATGTTACATGAAAAACTCAATCCATGGAAATAATTAATATATATGTAAGAAACAAAGTCAAACAAAGTTAGATGGGTTAGAGGTAAATCATGAATTTCTTTCGTCAATTAAAAAAGACCTGTAATCTTTGTTTTACCATAAAAATATGAGGGATAATACTGCTGAATGGCTTAAATTCTTACAGCAGCAAATATGAAGAAACCTAGGTAGCCCCCCACTAACTGGTGATTTACATGGAAAATAGGTCTATCATTAGCCACATGTGCCTCCATCTTTAAAACATGTATCAAATTATTATTATTATTTTTTATTTACTTTTTTTTTTGGGGGGGGGGCGGGGGGCAAATTCAAAGAAAACAGTTCCTTAGCCTTTAAAAGCCCCACTGCACTACTTATAGCTACTTGCGCCCTCTATATAACAAACAATGCCTAATCAGTGCCTCTTGGTCCCCCATGATCTTTTTTTCTTATGTTAATCGAGAGCTATTTGATGAGATAACCACCTGTCAGTGACCATGCAGGGAGGTGTAATCCCTCCTGGCCAAACTTGTGCGGTGGAGATTTCAAAAAAGGCAGAATCACATCGGTCCATCACATACCTTCTGGACTGCATCAGCTGACCCGTCACAGGCACCTTGAGGTTCGATCCGAGGATGGTCGGTGAGGGCGTCCTATTCCCTAGATCTTGGACCAGGAGGTCCGGCATGGACCCGGACTTGCTCTCTGGGGATAGACTCGAGGGCTTGGTCCTCTCCGGGTCTAGGACGTAGAGGTCGTCCGATGAGATGTCTGTGATGTAGTGGAGATGCTCCTGAAGACGGTCTATCCTGAAGAAACGATCAGCTGTCGTTGCTGTTATAATGATGATAATAATAATTAGAGTAATATCAATAATAACAAAAAATATAGAAATAGTAGTAATATTGAAATTCAATTGGATTCAATGCTTGACTGCACACATTGTATGCACAATCTCCACTCCCTGGGGAGTATTCCATCCAAGCATTACTTGACGCTCAAAACTGTTTGACAAACAATAACGGTCGCATCCTACTGGATACACATTTAACACCTAGGTGGAGAGGAGCAAGTGCAGGTTAATATCTTGCCAAAGGATATTAGTGGCGTGTCGGCATCAAACCCTCGACCTTCGAGTCTCAAGTCAAGCGCCTTAAACCACTCGGCTATGACAGCAGCATGTTTTGAAACCAAACTTTTCTGTTCTACTTACAATCAAGGAAACACCATGTCGGTGAGAGACTTGATGCTGATCCTTTGGCACTGGAGTCCTGCAGGATGTACACCTCTAGAAGTCTGTCAATGTGAGCTCTGATCTGTTGCAGGTTGCTGTCTGAGTCAACTACAATGATACCCAACGGCACGGCTGCAGTGGAAACAAAAGTTATATTCGCTTTAGGATACCATTTGAAAGGGCTATAACTCCTCATACATTATTTGTTTTGAATATTTATATCATCAAATATCTGTCTAATGCTTGCAGACATCATGGAAGTCTGAGGATCTTGGATCTATTGAAGGTTGCCGTCAGAGTTGACTACAATGATATCCAACAAAGAAAAATATGCACCAAGGTTTAGGTACCACGGTACTATTTTAGAGGGTTGAATAGCACCATCAATTCTATGTTTTAGATATTTATATCATTAAAAACCTGTTTAGAGGTTGGAAACATTGTGAGTATCTGTAAATATGAGCTTGGATCTGTTGCAGGTTGCTGTCTGAGTCGACTACAATGATACTTGACGGCACGGCTGCAATGGAAAGTAGAGATATGTGCTTCAGGATACCACTTTAAAAGGGCTAAAAAGTCTTATAGATAAATTTGTTTGAATATTCACATCTTTAGATATATGTAAGAATTGTTCACCCACTTTTGTTTACCCAGGGAAGCCTCATCAGCCTCAATGCTGTGTTTTATGTGAGCCCTGCAGTCGTTATTACCCCAGCAATTGTCACCAACACCTGGGTGGAGAGTGGCAAATGTGGATTAATGACTGATCAAAGAACGTTAGTGCCTGGCCAGGCTTCGAACCCTCAATCTCTGGATTGAGAGTCAAATGACTAAACCACTACACCATGCCACCTCCACCTCTATTATAACCATAATGCTTTTTAAAAACCATATGCAGAGATAAAAGAAAATACAGATATATACTTACAAGCTTTCTTGAGCTTTTCCTTATCGTAGTTGAGTCTCTCGTAGTCGTGCATACTTATTCTACTGACTTGTATCCTCAGTCTATCATTCGATAGTGGAGCACTGAAATATATGAAATGATATCAAAGAAATTCATAGCAATTAAGATTTCCATTTTCAACATTCAACATTCATCATACATAAATCGATACTGCAGCAAAACTATAATGTTAGTGAGATTTGTTTAAAATCAATTTTCCTGAGTAATTCAACAGGGCAACTTCTAATGAGTTGTAATTGATAAGTAGACAGGTTCTGTAAGTCAACGGTTTTATGATTTTTTTCATTGTTTATTCCAAGTAGATACACAGATTGAGAGGGAGAACCCTGGCATATAGTGATGCATCTATTAATTCCAAGAGAAAGTTCGGGGTTTGAATTCTTGTACTAATAGGGGCCTATACCATTTAATATACATGTATATAAAGAATAATAGGCTACTTTCATCATAATTATAATTGGGTTATCATGATCATTATTATCCAAATAAATGAAACCTACTCTGCATTAATTGGCACTGATCCTCGTCTCTTTGGCTTAAGCAGCATGTTGGCTTGGTTACGCAGCATGATGTGGATAATAGAGGGCGGCAGACGGCATGGTTCGCCATCCACCTGGATGGGTATCGTCGTCGTAGTGATGACCTTGGCCTCTCGGCATTGGCAGATTCGCTCGCCGTGACCTCCAACATATAATGCAGCCTGGGATTGAAAAGAAAATACTTATAACCAGGTGATCTTATCTTGAAAAGAGGATAAAATCATCATTATTCAGCCTCTCAGCTTTGGTAGATTTGTTTGCTATGGCCTCCAACGTGTAATGCAGCTTGGGTTTGGAAAAGGCACACATATCACAATCAGGTGATTTGATCTTGAAAAAAAGAGACAAAATTGTTGGAACTTGGTAAACAAGATTATATGACACATGCTCTGCCGATATATGCTCCATATACAATTTAGTTCAACTGCATGTAGCTGAATTCTTTATTTCAACAATGGACCCAAAGGCTTCAATGTATAACTAACCCTCACCCTAAATCTTATTTGTATCTGTGTCCCTAATATGACCCTATCCTCCATCTGTGACAAAATAGGAAATGAAGCATTCCTTCATGTCATTATGAAAAACCGCTGCAGCTTTACCACCTCATATCTGAATGAGGCCTTAGACCTTGGCCCCGTTGCACAAAACTTACCATTGATGGTAACTTTGCCATTAATGGTAACTACCATCAAAACCTGGATTTTGATTGGCTGTTGAGCCCTGTTACCATGGTAGTTGCCATTGATGGCAAAGTTGCCATCAATGGTCAGTTTTATGCAACGGCCCCTTATTTGCTCTCAACCTCATGTGACTTACGATTTGTGACGGTGTGAATCCTATGATCTCTAAGAAGCCATCATCATGTCTCTGTTGTTCAAACTGAAGTGAGCTTGGATTTCCCCATGGAGTGGTGCCCGCACCATATCTGTTAAAACAAACAAAAATGGAAGTAAGATAATTGATGAAATCATTAATTTCACACTACTTTTTTTGAGGAGTAAGTTTGTATGCATTGTATCAGCCCTAAATTGTTTTTAATGTTTATAATTGGTTTGTAATGTTTTGTTGAAAACATAAATAAATTGAATTAAATTAAATTGAATTGAATTGAATTGAATTGAATTGAAATGAATTGAATTGACTTAGATTGCAGGAAGCAAAGTGTCGCAGGTGCCAATTAGTGTCAAGACCTGCCTTAAACCCTATAAAGCAACTAATTGGCAAACACATAATATTGAACGATACAAGTTTTCATATGTTGTATTGCAAAAAGCAATGTTCCATCATATGAAACTTATAAATTCATGAACCTGCTTAGAATTCTAAGTAGGGCATTCCTTCCTTAGTCCAAACCTATTAAATTCAAAATCCATATTCAGAAGACTAAAACCATCCATGTTAATTTAGGTCTTTGGTCATTGATCTTTGAACAGGTCTAGAACAAGTTGGTGAAACAGGTCTTTGGTCTAGATCTTTGAACAGGTCTAGGACAAGTTAGTGAAACAGGTCTTTGGTCTAGATCTTAAAACAGGTCTAGGACAAGTTTGTGAAACAGCTTTTGGAAAGGGTCCTAGAATAGGTCCTGGAAAAGATCCTGGAACAGGTCTTGTGGTAATTCTTGACCCATCATAGATTAGAACATGAAACAGATCCAGGACTTACTTGGGGATATTGAGGAATAGTAGACAGTGTAGTTTGAGTTCCTGGATTCTACTGGTGAAGTCCACCCCATCACATTCTAGAGTGATCTTCTTCGTTAAGTCTTTGGACGCCCTCTTGAGGAGATCTGTTCCCCCGGCTCGGGCGTAGTACATCTTGTTACGGAATCTGCTGTTGAACTTCTCTGGGTTGGCCTCTGTGATGTGCAATGAGATAAAGAAAGATTTACAATAAAGTTGAAATTATGTTATTTTGAAAGAAAATACCAGTAATTCACATTAAAAAAACGATAGAGCTTAAATGAAGCAAGGTACAGTTCCTTGGCCCAAATATAACTGTAGTTTGGTGCACAATACCAAAGTATGCAAAATTCATGCCATTTTACCCACAAGTTGAAACACTTCTTGTTGAATATGGATACTTGAGACTTATATTCTATACATGGATATTTGAGTCTGAAAAAATGTAGCAAAACTCTGTTTTCTTGAACCTGCTCAAACCTAGGGTGGTATACTGGCTACAGATAAAACCTAACTCTGTTGGAGCTAGGAGTAAAAAATAAAAACTAACTCTGTTGGAGCTAGGAGTATTTTCTTTCTGAAACAGAAAAGGATACATGCATTCTCTATCAGAATACAGCATTTAACAATGATAATATTTGTTTGTAAACCCCATTGACGAAAAGACAGAGAAAATTGCAAATTTGTTTGAAACTAGAGGCTTTCAAATTTGTGGTATGCAATATTGTGTACTTTTACCTCTTGATTCATGGAATTCTAATGCTGTTCTTGCATCAGCTCCTAAGCTGAAGTAATTGTTAAAAACATCCAATGGCTTGGTGTCGATGTCCCGCTCCTCTTTCGTAAGAGCGACATCAGGATTAGGTTCGTTGATGAGATTCCACCTAAGAGAAATCAAAGGATAATTTGGTAATGTTATCACCTTTAAAAATGCTGTAGCAATATAACATTTCTGCCATATTATGGCATATAAACAGGGGCACGCAGATGTGTTTTATATCCCCAACAACATGGTTTGGCAAAATTCTGTGGCAAAATAAAATGAAATTAGCATAGAGCAGCTTCAAAATTTTGCATTTTAAACACAGATTACAGAGTGCATGCAATAACCACTTTTGAGAATAGACAGATATGATTTTTTTTTTTGACATACTAAATCTTTTTGTCTTGTAAAAACAGACAATAAAGCGAAAGCTAAAGGATTTTTGTTCATTTTTTCGATGTACTCTGATGAGTGCAAGATGAAAGACTTTTGTATGGCTGTATTACTTGCTATTTTTTGATTTTGCAGTACCAATATCACCTCTTGAATTGGCAAAATTTGTGTATTTAATCGCTATTTTCATATTCTAATTACAGGATGATTTGTTGACTTGCCTGTCAAGTTGAACAACCGGTCCTTCTTCCACCTGCTGTAAGATCTTAGAGATTGGTTCATCAGTGTAACCCTAGAGGAGAGGGAGACAAACAGAAACAATGAGACAAGACGGAACAAAAAGATTAAACAGAAGAAGAATAAGTTGAAGAAAGAATAGGAAGTAGAACGAAGAAGAAGAAGAAGAAGAAGAAGAAGAAGAAGAAGAAGAAGAAGAAGAAGAAGAAGATGAAGAAGATGAAGATGAAGGAAGAGAAGAAGAAGAAGATGAAGGAAGAGAAGAGGAAGAAGAAGACAAGAAAGATGACGAAGAAGAAGAGGAGAAAAAAGAAAGCAAAAAGAAGAAGAAGAAGAAGATGAAGAATAAGAAGAAGGAGAAAAAGAAAAATTAGAGGAGGAAGAAGAAGAAAGAATAAAGAGAAGAAGTAAAAAAGAGAAAGAAGAAAAAAAGGAGATGAAGAAGAAGAGGATGATGAGGAAGAAAAGGAAAAAGATGAAGAAGAAGATGATGAAGAAGAAGATGATGAAGAAGACAAAGAGGATTAAGTAGAACAAGAACAAGAACAAGAAGAAAAAGAAGAAGACGAGGAAGACATGATTGTTACTTACCCTTCCCCAATTGATAGTCCTGGCCAGATCATTTCCTGTACCAAGAGGTAGTACTGCTACTGGAGGCATGGGTTTGAATTTCAGTTTATCTATCTCAGACAGGATCCACCCAACAGTGCCGTCCCCTCCGCACGCTAAGATCCTTAGGTTAGGTACTTTCTTGAAGATCTCAAGACTGAAAAAAAGGATGGAAATTTTTGAATCATTATTTTTCTAACTTTAACCTGCTAAATAATTTGTTTATATTTTGAGGAACACAAGAAGGAGTCTCTTTTAGACCAAAATACACGGGAAAGTGCTTTGAATTTGAATACAAAGCACTTTCCCGTTCCCCCTTTTCCTACAAAATGCACAGAAAATGATTCTGATTAAATAAAACAAGGGAATAACACCACGGTTTGAATCAGGGTCAGATTGGGTGTTGTCACAGATCCTGGGCAACACAAAACAATGACCAACTGATCCACCACCAAAGACAAGGATTACACATCCCAAAACCGTCACAATCAGTCCCTCTACATAGCAGTCAGGAGGCCAATGTCTATGTGTTAAGATGTCTTCAATCATGAATGTTTTAATCAGTAGTCCCACATCCAAGCGCACATAGGCTCATCGCAGGTGTGAATGGAATTGATGACTTACCCTTCCCTGGGTCCACCCTGTGAGAGGTCAAAGACTTGTCTGGGGTTCATCAACCACTGGAACTTAGTCATCAACTTCCCTCCCTGGTATGGAAGAGGTTAGAGAGAGAGAGAGAGAGAGAGAGAGAGAGAGAGAGAGAAAGCATGGGAGAAATGAAAGAGGAGAGCGACATGAGAAAGTATGGGAGAGATGAAAAGAGACAGAGAGGAGAGTGAAATTGAGATGAGAGAGAAAGCATGGGAGAAATGAAAGAGAAGGAGAGCGACATAAGAAAGTATGGGAGAGATAAAAAGAGACAGAGAGGAGAGTGAAATTGAGATGAGAAAGAAAGCATTGGAGAAATGAAAGAGAGGGAAGGAGAGTGAAATTAAGGAGAGAGAAAGTATGGGAGAAATAAGAGAGAGAGATGGAGAGTGAGGGAGATTGAGAGAAAGAGAGAGAGATAGACAGAAAGAGAAGGAGAAATACATGTACAGGTAGGCAGAGTGACAGAGACAGAAAGACAAAGAGAGACAGATAAACATTAAGACAGAAAAGGAAAGAGAGACAAATACAGAAAGAGGCAGGGAGAGAAAGAGATAGAGAGATGGGAGAAATATACAGAAAGAAATACATGTATTAAAATAGATAAACATGGAACGAGAGAGTATGTGTGTTGGGAATATTGGTCAAAGCAAATAGACATTTCAATATTAATGAATTATCAGTATGCATGCCAGACTTGGTACACAAACATGTGTGTGGTGCTTTTCATTTTGGTAAGGTTGAGTCAAAACATTTATGTTATCATTTCAAACCTCAACCACCACATAGTTATTGTTATAATAATAAATAATAGCTCGTTCTTATATAGCGCTTTTCAGGACCGCAGGCCCTCTCAAAGCGCTTTACAGATAAGTATATTATTACCCCGGTCATTGGATTCAGGCTTACCCGCACACAATGTATGTACATTCTCCACTCCCTGGGGAGCATTCCAGCCAGGCGTCATTTTTACAAGCGCACACTTGCTAATCTAACCACGTTAGCTTTCGCATCCTACCGGGTACCCATTTATCACCTGGGTGGAGAGTGGGAAATGTAGATCAATGTCTTGCCAAAGGACATTAGTGCCGCAGCGGGACTTGAACTGCGGACCTTGTGATCCACAGTCCGGAGACATATCCACTCGACCACGACACCTCTACTCTGTTATGTACTACATAAACAGTCTTTCTTACTAACTTCAAGATATGGTATTGTTTCCACAGTGCAATAACATGAGCAGTACATGATTTTATCTTTACACTTTAATAGAGAGTGGAACCCTTTCTCACCTGATTCCCACCACTCTTTGGATTGATAAAGACAAGGACAGGCTTCATTAAGGGAGATGGAATGGGCTTTATGATGAACGGCCTCTGAATCTTGCCTTCTTCCTTCTTTGATATTGACTTTCTCTTGATCGACGGCTTCTTCTTTTTCCTCTGGGAACTCTTGAAGGACCCCTGTAAAGGCAAAAGAAATAGCATTACACCTGTGCATTAAGGCTACTGGAGAGGCGATACGTACTAGTCAATGTATCATCTCTTTATGAAAACCTTGGAAAGGAGAACCTGTATGACATACAGGTTCTCCTTTCCAAGGTTTTCATAAAGAGACGATACGTACTAGTCAAACCTGTCTATAAAGACCGCTCAAGGGAAAAGCAAAAATGAATACAAAGCCGAAATCAGACAATATATAGGCCCACAGAAGCTAAAGAAACAGAGAGTGCAGGAATACAGCTGGCTTCTATTGACTGCAGGAAAGTAAATCTAATGCCAGCCGATTAATAAAAACAGGTTTTTATTTTTCATCTACAGGAGAGGAGAGGAGGAGGATGTAGAGAAGGAGGTATCTACATTCTTACCAGTATTATCTGTTTTGGTAAGCATATAATCCAAGTAGGAGGGATAATGGTAACGCCCATGATACAAGGTCCTTCTTTTGGGAGGGAGGGGGAGGAGGAGGAGGTGGAGGAGGAGGAGGGGGAGGATCGACGTGAGAGAGAAAGTGAGAAAAGAGGGTTCACAGAAGAGAAGGAGTTATCTGCATTCTTACCTGTATTCTCTGTTTTGGTAAGCGTATAATCCATGTAGGAGGGATGATAATTGTAGCATGAACGCCCAGGGTACAAGGTTCCTCTATCTGCTGCATCATGAAGCATGAAACCTTGTTGTGATACTATGGGAGAAACAAAGAGAAAATAAGAAATGAATTGAACACACACTAACTCTTCATCTTCCCCAATCATACACAGCCAACATGCAGTGTACATATATATACTGTGAAAGTTTATTACAACACTGTGGCAGATGGAAACGTACAAATCATTTGATTTTCAAGTCTGTGTATGATGTAACATGTGAAGGCACAAATCCTCATAACTGTAACAATATTATTTTCAAAATGCATAATTTTTAGTAATTTGATAATTATTCAAATTAAAAAGGGTATCAAAATCAACCCTCCATTCCCAACTGTCAAAGGGTATTCTTTTTCCTTAAAAGCAGACAATCTTTAAATCTTTTAATCAGCAACACTTAATATTTGACAATCCCTAATAATTTCTCACTCAGGAACACTAAACAGTGAACAATCCATAAATCTTTAACTTGGCAACACTAACACAATGGTAATCCTGACATATCTACCAACTCTTAAAAATAGACAATCACTACAAATCTCTGACTCAGCAACACCTGTAGGACCTACAAAAAACTCACCGCTACTTTACACCATGAGCAGCTGATGGCGATGATATCCTTCTGTTGGAATAGTTTCTGCTGGAAACTTTTACCACACTGCTTGCACTTGCCCTCCTGCCTACTCCGATGAACCCAATGATGCCGCACCACCTGGTTCTCACGATAGTTCCTGATCCCCGCATCCCGAAACGTCGGTTTGCACTTAAAGTTTATCTGCGTAAGGTTGGAAGGAAGTTGTTGGTTTGGTTTTAATAGTCAATATCTTTCAGAGTTTACGTAGTAATTATGTTTATTAATTCTCGTCTTAGGTATAGCTAAATTTTCCTTCCTTTCTCTCTTTATTTCTATGTCCATACTCTGCTTCTATGCTTGTGTTAAAACATTCATGTTTGTATTATGGTCTATATCCTCCTCATCCTCTCTCTCTCTCTCTCTCTCTCTTTCTCTCTCTCTCTCTCTCTCTCTCTCTCTTCATCTACCCCCCTCCATTTCTCTCTTTCTCTCACTCTCTTCCTCTCTTCATCTCTTCCTCTAGCCCATAGTTTTTTTTTCTCCTTCTCTCTCTTTCACCCTGTTTATTATTCTCTCTATGTTTCTGTCTCTCACTCCACATTTCTTGCTATGAATTTTGGTGATTATCTCTCTGTCTCTCTCTCTCTCTGCTATCCTTTCTCTTCTCCCCTTCTTTCTGTCTTTCTTTCTCCCTATTTTCTATTTGGGATAGGACCTTCTATTCCAGATATTATAACTTTTGAATGTTCTTGAGCATGATTTCAAAATAGTCTAACACACTTTGTATACAAGTACGTCATTCCTCATAAATGGAGAAGGCACACAAGTGTATGAAGGGGGAAATAAAGTCCACTGCGCACTATACAACCTGACTACAATCCAATATTGGAAACAAATTCATTTGAAGTGGACATTCAAACTTCTATAATTATCATGATAAGGGTTCTGAACAGTCATATGATTAATAAAATGTTAGTTTCAATAGATTTCAAGCATCACTGGAGGAGGAAATGTTACATCAGCTAAGAATCGCATTGACGTCAGAACAGCAGAGGGATAGTCTACCATTTAAAGCTGATTTACTTTTTATTGTGACTAGGAATCTTAAATGCACTAAAATTCTGGTTGTTAGTATTATTATCATTATTTAGAACTGCAATATGGTGTTTGTTTAGATTTCCAGATCTGATATAAATGCCACTACTTCGTAAACCGAATCCCAGGAGAAATGTATAATATGCGGTTGGGCTTAAAGATAAAGTTGAGTTCTGGTCATGCGATTGCATTGTGAAAGAAACGGTGTGGAATCAACCAGAAAAGGTTGATCATCTATCATATAAGAATGTGCATGTATTGAAAGGGTCTGGAATCGTCAAAATGATAAGAAATTTGGTAAAATTACAAACACTGTACACAGAAAGATGTATATGGGACTACACGAACACGTGGCGTAAAAAACCTCCCCCC
>BEXV01000234.1:121339-134597 GCA_003118195.1 Hemicentrotus pulcherrimus | reverse complement strand
GTCCATATATACTGACTTATAAACACAGCACTCAAAAGCATATAGTTACAGCCTCGTTGTCATATACTTCAGCTATATCAAGCCTTCAGAAAAGTGAGCATAATGCCAAGAGAGCAGAAATACAAATGCAAGCATTGATCAATCATTTTTGTTATACCAATCATGTGATTCAAGATAAAAACAGAAAAAAAGAACTGTGTAAATGAAATAAAATAAACCTCTTTTTAAAGCATGCATTCCAGTGTCTTGTTAAGTGCTAAGAAGTGTGTAGGGAAGAATAGGAGATGGAAATCATAAGATGGGGATGAGGGATGGAGGGAATGGAGGAATGAATTTAATGAACTTAAAGATAAACTTGAGTTCTGGTTAATATAGACAATAAAATTTTCACAGAATCCAAAGAAACTTACACTTAATGTTCCGGATTAGTAATAAATGACATATGCCAAACAATTTGGGTAGAAAAAAATACAGTGGCTTATTAATGAGCATAGAAAGATATGGAAATCTGGGTAAGTAGGCCCGACACCATGTGCTTAAAACAGGTCACTATGTGCAAATGGGAGTTCGGTTGATTTCTAAGATAAATATGCCCAGTTTTTTTTGTGTTTTTCTGGCGTTTGTTTTTATTTCACTGGTTCAAACAACCAATCTACTACAGAATAAACAATCCAGAATAAATCATAGTAATTTTCTATCAAAATACGATTCCCATACCAGAGCTCAAGATTAGCATGAACTTACGACATGCAATGAGGATACAAACAAGCACTGCATGTGGCATTATAATAGTAACATGCAAACAGATTTACTACCTCTCCCACCCTCAGGGAAAAGGAAAGGTTCTTTGTTTTTCCTCATTTGTTGTGGATATGGCCCAAAAGTTCACCTGTCGACAGAATTTAGTACGAAATTGAAAATCAAACCATTAATTTGCCAATAGTAGTTAAAGAAATAGCAAATAACTTACTCCAAATAAATTTAATCTGAAGTGCTTTCGGCATGAAATAATTGAACTATATCCTGTCCCATCAAATTAAAGAGTCTGTCCTGCTATTTTGTGTGATGACAGATTTATCATGGTAGCATAAATATTTATGATGTTTTTATTGCCAATTTTAAGATTGTTGTCAAGTAAACATTTTCCTTGGAAATGCCCATAAGGAATAAAAGGATTGCATATGAAAGGAATGCATAGGGAAAACTGTATGAATGCAAGGTGAATGCATAAGCAATCTAAAAGTAATTTAATAGAAATGCATAAGCAATTCACAGGGATTGCATAAGCAATGCAGGAGTGATATATTAGAAAGGAAAGCTACGGAAATGCATACAGAATGTATAGGGAATGTATAAGGAATGTATAAGGAATGTATAAGGAATGTATAAGGAATGTATAAGGAATGTGTAAGGAAATCAATGGGAATAAAGGGAAACAAGCAGGAATTTCTTGCAGGTGGATGTGATATAGATGCTTATAAAAAGCCTATGACTGGGATGTTTGAAATACCATAGGAACGCCAATGGCTGTCTATAGCAAAGCAATGGAGGCTGCAGAGGCGCGTATGTGGGTGACGATATTACAAGCGCCATCGTCTTCCACTACCCCCCTCCCAAACTTAATGCCCTCCTTCCCCTCCCAGCCCCAGCCTCACCCCTCACCCCTCACACCCTCTCTCTCCCTCTCTCTCTCTCTCTCTCTCTCTTTCTCTCTGTATCCCTCCCTCTTAATGTCCCTCTTATTTTACAAATATTTGTTATCCCCATCCCTCTCTCTCAATCACAATTTCTTGAAGAGTGATTACTACTCCCGTTTCCTTTTCCTTAAATAATTTTTTAATATTTCTCTTCCCTATTAAGATATTAATTTTCCCTTTTGTTCTCTCTTTCTTGCTTTTAAGTTTTTAAGTGAATTGCACAGTTGCAATATAATTACATAGTTGCATTCTAAAATTCTTTTACTTTTTGTTTATTCTATTTTCTTATCATTTGGTCGGATGAGATTTTAACTCTTTCTATTAAAAAAAACATGTATTGTGTTGTGCATGACTAATGGGATAACGGGATAAAAAACGCTTTTGGGCTGACTTATCTGAAGTTAGGCAAAGCAATTGTGACACAACATTCTTAAAGAAGCAAACTAACTTATGTCTTCCCATTATACCCACTGTTACACATTCAACACAGATGAAACATTGTATCAATCAGAGAATACAGTGTTTTAAAAATCTAATCAATATGTGGCGACATCTTCATATTTATACTGCAAAAGTAACAGAGAATTTGAAAGAAGACTGCATACAGTTTATTTCTTTATTTTTAGCTATTTCTGTAGCATATTTTATATTAAAGCTCATGTACAGTTTTGGTAGAAAAAGGAAAGAAACATGATTTCTGGTGAATTTGAGTGTATATATCACCAAGGAATGCTACATAACACCTATACACTCCCTGTGCTAGGACCCTTCCACCCCATTGCACAATAATCTCAGAGCTTCGCTTAAAAACAGTGCGTAAACCGTTGCATATACACACACAGACCTCATAGGTTTTACGCATGTGTACAGCAGATTGCCATTGTTATAACTTACTTCCCAGGATGGTATCTTAATTATTTTCTACCCCTCATTTGTTCAAAATTTCACTTGAGGAGGGGAACACTTGACAGCAGCTTAGTTTTACCAGTATCTTTCTATTCATCATCTTAAATCATAGAAATCCACCATTTTGTTGTTGAGGGCTCGACCAAAACTGTACATGATCTTTAAGTGGTACTGTTATTTCTTGTCTACATGTAAATTATATTTTTTTTAGGAGGTAGCAATGGTTTTGACAGTACACTAATAATACAGTGAAACTAAAGGTTTAGTGCAAAATTATTACTATGGTTTAATAAGTGATTGGGCTGGCCTAGGGAGAATGTGGGTGGGAGAATGAAAGAGGGTGGATGGTTAAAGGGTGGATGGGGCAGTTACGGCATGGTGGTTAGGAGAGGTTAAGTGGATGGGAGAGGGGGGGGGGGGGCGGGAAGGGGGGGAAGGGGGGGGGGCACTGGAACAGCATACTTACCCAATATTGACTTACCAGGCAATCCTGTTCCCCGACGTAACAGAAATCACCCGAGGCATTTGTCTCACCCCATACGTGGTCTCCACTGATAGCATTCTCCTAGTCAGTTCAAATAAACAATAATATTAGTGATATTAAAGGTAAAGACCAGTATTGGAAACGCCCCAATTTCAAAAAAATGAAATTGGAGCTCTTATTACCAATCATGTGAAAGAATATGTTTTGACTAATAAATGATGATAACATTTTGCCGGGACACCGCCTACTAATTGATATATTTGGTAAATTATTTTATCTATTGGCATGTAAGAGATAAACGCATGTATGAAAACGCATGTGTGCGTATAGTCCCAAATACATCTTTCCGTGTACAGTGCTTGTAACTTTACGAAAACTGGGCCAAATTTCTTATCATTTTGATGATTTCAGAACCTTTCACTACACACCAATACTTATGTGCTAGATGATCAACCTTTTCTGATCGATTCCACAACGTTTCTTTCACATTGCAATCGCATGACCATAACTTTAATGATTATGATACAATACTACTTCTAGTTTGATGATTATTGATTTCACTCCTACCTACAACTGCTATTGCTGCTGCTGCTACAAAATACTACTACTTCCGTTGCCACTACTAATACCCCTACTACTACTACTACTACTACTACTACTACATGTACTATTACTACTACTACTTCTACTATTACTACTACTAATTCTAAACTACTACTTCTATACTATTACTACTAGTCATCATCATCTAGTGCCGTCCCGCCGGAAGGGGTTGGCGGCTATGCACCTCCGTCGCTTTCCGTCATGTACCCTTGTTCTAACCTCTCTGTAGTACTTAAGACCAGCTACTACTAGTAGATAAAATAAGTTCAAATACTCACACTCCAGTCCACAGTTGTCCTGATTTCCTTCTCCGCCATAGAATGTGCCGGAAGGTGATGGGTGGGGAATCCATGGATTTGGTTTGCGTAGGCATTAGATTTAGATATTGCTTTCCTGCAGATCACAAAGAAACAAGAATGAAAAGGAAAGAAATTAATCGTAAATAATCTTGCATCACACAGTATACTTTAATATACCGTAGAACTTACTTAAAGGCAGAGGTTTTTAAAAACATGTCTGAAAAGCATTTGTATTGCACGAGGTTTAAACTGTTCATCAGAATAAGAACCTTTCACGTAATGTCCTCGACCACTTTGATGACACTTATATTAGCAAACTGTCATTCAGATTGGCCAAATTATACTTTTGAAGATATTGATATTTTATATCACCACTGGTTTTGCATCCCAGACACATATGCAATTGTATGTGTATAAATAAGCCTTGTTACTATTTTCATTACATTTTCCACCAACCTGGTTATTACACATTGCAAATCTATACCCTTATTGCCCCCAAAGGGCAGTTAAAAATATGAATAAATGAAAATCAATTCAGATCAAAATCAAACAGTGCATGTGCAGATAACAACAAGGTGAAAGGTTGAATGAAAAGGGATTACAAATTTATAAATGGAATTGCATTGAACCTTCATAACTGTATCATTTCATTGTTACATCGTTCAGTTTGTCACCACTATCTTAATCTCACGTAACAATTTAAATTCATTTAGGCAGACCCATATGACTAATGCCTTTCTGACTCCAAATCTAAATAGAAATTTATATGTTGTCAATACATAAGTATTCTATAAGTATTTCTCATCATTAAGTTAATACGATGCTCTCAATGTACTGATAATTTACTTTCTCTGTAATGCACTTTTACAAATAGCAAAAACACAACAAAATATATTAAACGAAGCATTCGGTCTGCGTTCAATGTTGTCTGTGTGGAAGAAAGTGACAATAAAAATTACAACAAAAAAAAATATTTAAAAAAACAATCATCATCATTACAAAGCATGGAGCAAACTTCCCAAGACCAACAAACAATGGCATAGGAAAATAGTTTTGTACAAATGTACTCAGATCACTGAATACTGAACCCAAAACCTACTTAAAACTGTCTGGCCTGTTGGGAAAACTTCTTAGAGCCGTATCCATTTCGGAATCGCTGTCTGCTTCTCGGTGTCGTACCATTGCCGCGAACTGCCCAATCCCGGAGCTCTGAAGCGCGGCGGCCCCCATTGATTGGGACCTGGGTTTAAGTTTATACTTGGTGAACATGCCATGCCTCGTGGCCTTCAGAGCATGGCTTTCGTAGATGTCTGATTCCGTTGTCGAGATGTCGCTTCGGCTCGTCTGCATCTTGAAGATGCTGTGACGATGGGCCTTCGTTCCACCCAGGGCCTCCATCCTTGTGATCTTGGGTGATCCTCGCGGGACGATACAATCAAAAGTCTGCATTATTTGGGATGATGTGTTTTTCACTGATCCACCTCAAAATCTGTTTCAAACGACGACTTCACTGACGTTCATGAATGTATATTGTACCAGTGGCGATTAGCAACATGTTACCTCTAGTGGAGTATATGTACTTCTAAAACAGTGATCAGTTTCCAGTTATGTATGAATTTAATCATGCCAATCACATATTACTGTACAGTAGTATATTGCATGAAATATTTCACACACATAGGTTGATCATTTGAAAAACGATGTAGACACGTAAAAGTTGCATATCGTTCCAAAGCGAAATTGATATTATTCAAATCTGTTTCATTCATCTGAAACAACACAAGAAGTTCTTGATGACTTGGTTTTTTGAAAAGTGGCCATTGCACAGTCTCACATCCTTACACATATGACGATACGTTGGGTAACACGCATACAGTCTACAATCGCAGATGAACCCAAATTTTAATTGGAATGATACTGTTAGCTTTAAAAAGTCACACAGTTTATGTTGTTACTGAGCCATCTTGAAAGTCTTGATCATGTTAAACATTCCACTCTGTAAAGGGAACAAAATTTCTCATGAATTCGGGGAAGAAAAATCCCATCATCTTACATCAATTTGAATCACAAAATTTGATTTCTTTAAAAAAATTTAAACAAGTATGATTTTGGAAAGAAGATGTCAAGTCATTTTACTATTCTAATTCTTCTTTTTTATTTATCCACAGTACTTTTCTTAATTTATATAATCAGATCTTTTCATTTTACGTCTTTCATTCCATTTAAATTTCCTCAAATGCATGTAATTTGTATCCAAGATTTAAGGTCCTAGTACTTTGTGTTCATTCTATGCACATATGACATGAATGGTGAAGAAATATTGGTCATATTTTTGTGATTCAAATTGAAAATTAACATAATCACACACCCACACAACCTCACCCACACTCCAGACACACCCACGCCTGCAAACACTCATATGAGATCATTAACAAAATAAACATATAAATGTACACATGCTTTGAATATTGTTATCTCCATTTCATAACCAAATAGACCTGTATCATATATGAATGTTTACATTGTAACTCACTAAATATACACCAGTACACCACTTTATAATAGTAAACAACTTTTGGTTTGCAGCTTTTTTTAAACCAGTGATTTTGTAAACTCTCAATGTGTAGCCAATTTGAGGATTTTAATGCTTATTTTTGTTTCTACAAGTCCTATCAAATGCAATGTAGCCACGCCTATGCAAAACAAATCTCAGAAGCGGCTGATACAGTGCATACCCCTGAGAGCCAGTATATCAATTTTTGTGGTATTTTCAAATCTACTATAGATCTTCACAAAACAGAAGAAAAAAAAGTTGTCAGCAGATGCAGAATAGAATACATACACAACACGATATTTGTAAGTACAAAATAAACCTGCGGCATCTGGTGTTTAAAAGACAATTTTGGTGGTATTTTCAAATCTACTATAGATCTTTCAAAAATAGAGAAGAATATATAGTTGTCAGTAGATGCAAAATAGAAAACATACACAACATGATATGTGTAAGAATAAAAAAGACCTGTGGTGGTTGGTTTTAAAGATGAGGTTGAGTTCTGGTTATGTGATTGCATTGTGAAAGAAAAGGTGTGGAAACGACCAGAAAGGTTGATCATCTAGCATATAAGAATTTGTGTGTATTGCAAGGTTCTGGAATCATCAAAACGTTAAGAAATTTGGCCAAGTCTTGGTAAAGTTACAAACACTGTTCACTGAATGATGTAAATGGGACTACACGAACATTTGGCGTGAAAATCCTACTCAGATCTTTACGATGTTACATGACATATTTAGAATATGAAGGCATTTGAAGAGCCATGCTTATCAGGGAACATTTCTTATCTGATGTTCTCCCACACTTGCATAATAAGAATGATAACGCTCACGAATTAGTTTCAACCTCTTCCCAGAACTCAACCTTCTCTTTAAAAAGACAAGTGAAAAAGAAACACAGACACAATCGTAGGAGATACATTACATACACATTTTTGGCTTTAAGTCTGTGTCAAGTAATACATGTACATGTATATGAAAATGAATACCATTAGCATACAGGAATACATGTGATGCACCAAGCAAGCACATACATGTACATGTATATACACTAGTATGTATTAAACTCAAATTCAGTAAAGGTTGATAAGAGACAAAGAGGCTTATAAATGCCTTATATCATATTGGAAAAAATACTCAAGTCTGCAATACAATGCATAGGATTTCTACATGCGCAGGTAAGCCTATATATTTTCCAATTTAAAAAAAAGAGATGATTATATTATTGCTATTAAATTGAATGAACCTGAATTGTCTGAATGTTCAAAATTTAACTCCATCATCATGGAGGTTATATAGAAAATAATATGTACATTAGGCAGCTGAAATGATTTAGGTAAATTCATAGAGAAAATCGTAATCCATTACCTTATTATATGTACATTTTCACCACTAATCATATGGCGATCCATTAATTTGAGCAGCTAGCTGGCTCACTGCATCTCAAATCCTTTCATTTTTATGTTGCATCGGTTAAAGAAAGCTAGATTTTTAAATCAGATTTGAGTCCTTTAGGCAAGCAATGGAGTAACAATCAGCAAGACAAAGAAAATCTGGTTTAAGAGTGGAAATCACAAAGCATCGATCTGATGAGTTCCACATGTGATTCTCAAGATTCATCAACACATGTTCGTCCATAGCGTATAATGTGTACTGCTAGTTGCATGTACGAAGCATGTGTGTGTGTGTGTGTGTGTGTGCATGTACAAAGGGTTGCCCAATATCATTACACGCACCCATGTACACTGACATACACTGATTACATGTGCAGCCTATTCGCAGGCACAGTAAATGCCGATCGTACTCCTGAAGACGGGGGCGACGTACCGACTGTTGATGGTAGCTCAACACCACTTGCTGGGTGCTTATTATAATGCCGATGCTATTTTTATAACGACAAGCTCCCTCGTCTGATGGTTTGTGAGCAGTTTCATGCTTTGGTAGCGATGATGAACTGTGGTGAATAGGTGCAAACCATGACTGCATACACACATACACTTACTAAAAGATGTGTCCATTTATCTCTACATAATGCAATATCCATGTTAATCCTAGGTGGGCAAATAAATGCATGTAAATCTACGTCTATTTAACTAGAACGAGTGACAAACCTACGTGTCGTATTCATTTCTCATTCAAGATCTCCCATGCAATTGCACATTAGCGGTAATTTGAGCTGTTATTCTTTTTCCGAAAGTGTTTGTGTCTTTTAAGAATAGAATAATTCTGTACTTCTATGATAGATTTTTTACAGGATAGCCCATGGAAGTGATGCTTTGTTATTATGATTTGTTATAAAAATAATCAAAATGATAAATTGACACTTTTATAGGTCATCCTTTGAGAAACACATACCTATTCATAACTGTTAACTTTTAATGCTTTAAATGTATTGTATTTGAGGAATAAAATCTATCACTTTATGTGTTCCCGAACAAATATTAGCATCCAATCTGTTTTTTAAAATGCATTTCCAAATAACTTTTAAGCATGAAATTAGGTGCAAAGTCAGCCTTTTCATACATTGTCATGTTTCCATATGGTAAAAATAGTTAAAAGCCTTTCAATGTTTACTACATTACTAATTACTTAAATGTGTCATACAGTATTTGAGGGCTCAAATCTAATGAAATAAAATTGATTCATGTTGTGGATTGGTTATATAATTTATACAAATGTATGGAATTGCAAGCACACACATAACTTTGATCATCTGGAAAAGGGGATCTTCAATTTGGCCACTAGTCTCTGTAACCATATACAGTTTGTCTTTATTAATGATCAGAGTCTTGAGCATTCTCTTAAATAAAATTGTACAAATATAGATAATAGTCCTTGCTTAAATTACCAATTCATGCCCCCCTCTCTCCCTCTCTCTCTCTCTCTCCAACCCCGCCTTTCTCTTTCTCTCTCTTTCAATATAGATAAAATTCCTTCCTTAAACAAATGACATATTCACATCCCCCCATCTGTATTCTTTTTCACCTCAACAAACACATATTATGAATAGAGAATGAACCTTAATGCTTAGCATGATCTTATCATATATAAATGATCATTACCTTATACTTAGCAAGATCTTAACAAATTAATGATCAATACCTTTTACTATGCTTGGTCTTATCACACATTAATGATCAATACCTTATACTTAGCAAGATCTTAACAAATTAATGATCTATACCTTATACTATGCATGATCTTATCACACATTAATCATCAATACCTTATACTAAGCAAGATCTTAACACATTAATGATCTATACCTTATACTATGCATGATCTTATCACACATTAATCATCAATACCTTATACTAAGCAAGATCTTAACACATTAATGATCTATACCTTATACTATGCATGATCTTATCACACATTAATCATCAATACCTTATACTAAGCAAGATCTTAACACATTAATGATCTATACCTTATACTATGCATGATCTTATCACACATTAATGATTGATACCTTTCAATCGATACACTTCACAACTTTCTAGTGGGAATCGTATCATTGAATAATCAGTTCATATCTCATATTGACAGGACAACTATCATTTACACAAAACGCAGATGCTTACCAGAACACTGCAATTATTATGAGTCTATCAAATGAAGTTATAGGAAAATAGCACTAAATCAGGATCCCTTTTGATCAATAATGTTTTCACATCTACCCCTGCTTGTCAAATGCTTACATGATATTACATGATTTCACACAGGAATGAACATTGTCACATCTGTCTGCTTGTCTTCTTCTTCTTTTTTTCTCACTATAATTATTTCTGTATGCTTATTTGTCTCTTCCATCGTCCTTTGCGTCTATCTTTCTCTCTATCCTGCTTATCCTCCCTCTCTATCTCGCTATGTCTCTCCTATCCCCATCACTACTTCTTTCCCTCTCTTCCTCCCTTCCCTTTTCCTCTCTCCAGCCATCTCCCTTTCTATTCTCTCTCTCTCTATCTCCCTTACCCTCCTGTTCCACCTTTTTCTCACTATGCTCTCTCCTCTCTCTATTCCTTTCTCTTCTTTTCACCCCCTTTCTCTCCTTCTATCTCTGTCATGTAGTACACACACATGTCACTTGCTCCGTTATCAAAACAATTGAAGATTGTACATTCTCTCCAACTCTCTCCAATCCCCATTGCTGCCTCTTTCCCTCTCTTCCTCTCTCCCTTTTCCCCCTTTTCCTCTCTTCCTCTCTCCCTTTTCCCCCCTTTTCCTCTCTCCAGCCATCTCCCTTTTTATTCTCTCTCTCTTTATCTCCCTTACCCTCTCTTTATCTCCCTTACCCTCCCTTTTCCACCTTTATCTCACTATGATCTCTCTCTCTCTCTCTCTCTCTCTCTATTCCCTTCTCTCTCCTCCTCTTCTTTTCACCCCTTTCTCCGTCTCTTTCTCTCCATCTATCTCTGTCATGTAGACACACATGTCACTTGCTCCGTTATCAAAACAATTGAAGATTGTACATTCTCTCCAACTCTCTCTATCCATCACAAGCAATATTTACTTGTAATTTCCTCTTCAAATCCATATAATTTGTGTAAGCAAAATATTAAGGGCCTAGAAGTTTGTGTTCAATCTATGCATATGATATGAATGGTAAAGAAATTGTGATCATTAATGTGATTCAAAATGAAAGCCCCGTCACACACCCACACAACTTCACCCACACACCAGGCACACTCACCGCTATCAAAACGAATGAAGATTAGGGCAAGCACTGGGTACATTTTCCTTGCAGCCCACTACATGTAGATCCATCACAAGCAGTATTTACCTGCAATTACCTCTCAGGCCTAAAATCAATATTTGCCAACACTTCGATACTGATTTTGGACGCACAGAATTCCAGCTACATCCATTTCCTAACATTTTCTGCTCGATTAGCAAAATTTCATTACTGTAAGTAAAGGTGCGACAGAGCAGAAAAAATAAAAACGCTCTCCATTATATATATGATTTAGTACTGGCACTTTAGATAGTCATCATAGAGACTTTTTTGGCTCTGATTGAAGCAACATCAATCCAAATTTGCCACTCTCCACCGAGGTTTGATTAGGTACCCGACTATTGCTATGGTAATAATGACAGGGCCTGAGAAAATAAGCATCGAAGCTGATGAGGCTTTCCTGGGTGAACAAATTATTGTTATTATATTGATAGATACTGCTATTGCTATGGTAATAATGACAGGGCCTGAGAAAATAAGCATCGAAGCTGATGAGGCTTCCCTGGGTGAACAAATCATTGTTATTATATTAATAGATACGTCGTACAAGCAAATTGTACACATATTTTTAGCTATCATTTGGATATTCGAACAACTTTGCATAAATATACCTTGCCATTTCTCCTGAAGCTGCTATCCCTGGACGACGCATGGCCTTTGACATTGCACAGGTCGCGCAGTCGGGGTCACAGAGGTCAGAGTGCATTGCGGTGAGCTGCGCGATCGCAGTTCTCGATGACCTGTGCGACGGGTCGAGAAAATCCTCAAAGTAGTCTTCGGAATTCATGATGCTTGGCTAGCAAGTCCAAAACGATGAAGAAATGGAATTGATGCC
Source organism: Hemicentrotus pulcherrimus (assembly GCA_003118195.1). Lineage (NCBI taxonomy): Eukaryota > Metazoa > Echinodermata > Echinoidea > Camarodonta > Strongylocentrotidae > Hemicentrotus > Hemicentrotus pulcherrimus. The sequence continues at coordinate 122,488 of BEXV01000234.1, read as the reverse complement.
GGAATGGAATTGATGCCGTAAAGGAATTAACACAAGCTTTGAAATGCAGAACCTTGAATGTTACGATAGAGTTGTGATAGATTTCTTTGCTTGAAGAACTTTTAAAGCCTCAAATTTCTTTAATCAAAGTTGACGTCAACTGAGATCAAGCCGCAAGATCTTAATGCAGAAAGAGGAAGATCCTTTCTCCCAAGTCATTATTTTGAGCTTAAACCATCCCGCTTTGTGACTAGAGTCCCGTTTTTTTATTCATGATTATGGTCCCGCTGGCTCAAGAATCTTGTTTACCTCCGAGTCTTTATGATCATTAGCTGCAGTTCAATTAAAGTTCATCGCTTTTCCAATTCTCAGAAATAAACTAAGGCACAGATTTTCATGTTTTTGTCTCCTTTATGTATAGTCTGTTAAATGTAATCAATTTTGAGCCAATTTAATATTTAAAATCTTACACCTCATTTAAAAGTCAGGTCTAATGTTTCCAGTATTTGGAATAGTTTTGAGCTGCATTAGGAATAATGTCAGCAATTAAATTAGAGATCATATATGTGAAAATAAATATTTAAAAATATACTCTGATATAGGATTCTTTTGATTAAAAAGAGCACTTTTAAATTACACCATAGATGAATTTAACTGAAATAATTTTAGAATATATAAGGCATGACATCATCAGATGCAGCAACTCATTTTTGCAAAAGTATTTTAAATTCCTTAATTGCTTTCACTTGTGCCTAAATATGCATTAATTTAATTTCAGCTCTTTCTTTAAATAGACACAGGTGTTAATTGTTCAAAAGAGGTGGGGAAAAAAGATCTAAATTTGAAGTTCATATGAAGTTCTCAAAACCTTTGAGATCAATTTGTCAATTTCCACTAATTTCTAAAAAAGTTTTACTTCACTGGGTACTACTTATTGGCTCTTGGCTACAATTCAAGACATGAGTGCTGACTGCCAAATGTCTTTGACTCTTGAGAACAAGGATTCATCAATCTTCAAGAAGATAATTTCCTTTAAAGAGTCGCTCGGACTGACGTTTGCTGCAAAGTACCTTGTAGAAGAATCAAGCACTTATTCAAACAATTCTTGACGATCAGCCCCTAAATCTGCTTAATATTGAAGATTGTTTGCTCAACACCATCCTTTCAAAC
>BEXV01000234.1:83558-98788 GCA_003118195.1 Hemicentrotus pulcherrimus | reverse complement strand
CTCCCTCCCTCCTCCCTCCCTCGATCCTTCCCCCTCCCTTTACTCTCTGATTCTCCCTTCTGTAACCCTCTCCCTCCAAATATTCAACATAAATACCAAACTGAAGTGAAAATTGGCATTCAATAAAAACAGATTTGATAATTTTGAGTGATTGGCAATATTTAAAAAAAAACCCATCCCGAAACAAAAATAGAAAAAAAGGAAGAACTCAGTGCACACACCAAAGTGAAGCCGTAATACAAATGATCCTATCATATCACCCAAAATCAGCATTTTCAGATTACTGTCACTAACAGAAAAAAGAGACTGAAATTGATTTTTCTCGGTCTAACTTCCTCTTGCATTCGACAACAAAGAATGGGGTTTTAAATTCCATGTCATCCACAATCTAGGTAGGTCTATTGTCTGAAAAGAAGACACACAAAAAAGCCAAAATAAGAAGATCTATTTTTAGGATATTTCCTCTCGAAATCAACATGACTCGGATGTATTTTTCACTTGCTCATCATTGTATTACTAATGCATTACATTGTCAATAGTATTTAAGTTTAATATTCAGTTTTCTTCCCAAAAAGGTAACTGGCAGTACTTGATTTTTTAGTTCTTAATATGTTTGATTTGTTATTTGGTGTTTTCTTTTTTTAAGGATGTCAATTAAGGGGCTTCTCTCAAAAAGCTTTGCAGATATGGTTTCATTCTACTTAAACAAAGTAAAACTTTGGAAATAACTACAAGTATTTTTTTTCAAAATCTTTTTGAGTTTCATGAAGCTAAATATAGCTTTCAGCTTATGTTATGTTTGACACCCCCCCCCTTAAACAGAGGACTACTGGAGGGGAGGGGAGTGGCCTGCACTACAGGAATAAGGATTAAATGCTCTCATCATCATCATTATCCTCATCAACTTCGGTTTTATTGGAAAAAAGAGGCTGCCATTCTAATTAGTCACAAGAGATTTACAACAACAACAACAACAAAATCACAAGTCTCGAGGGCTCCACTACCATCACCATGGAAACAAACTAAATTATTTTTAAAGAAAACAGTTTTTTTCTCTGTTAAATAATGATAACAAAAAGAACAAATATATCTTTATAATGTCATGACATTATCGCCAATATAACGTACCAGACTACCTGCATCAAGTATTTGGGTGTGTTAAATTTGTTCCATTTTTTTCTGCAATCAGAGTTTCCGTAATACCTGAGGCAGAAAAATAAGAAGGGTTTTTTGTTTTGGTAAAGAAAATCACTCAATTATGAATACAATAAACATTTGCATCCTAATCTTGGGTGGGGCGTATCTAACTTGATCCAAATCTGGAGTTCTAGATATTTAATGTGATTACATGAGAAATAGGCTCAGAGTATTGTTTGCCAGGTACGCAGTAGGTGGGTCTTTTAAGACAAGTAACATTTTAACAGACAAATTGGTCAAAAAGATTGTTTGCTGGTAATCACAATCATTGAAATGAAACATTCAAATTTGGACATGCTCATTGTAGGGAGCTATTTATTATGCAAGTAAGTCGTTACAACAAATATGGATTTCTTTTCTTTCTTTTCTCACGAACAATCTATTATTTTATAAGATGGAATCAATATCAATTTTAAAGTTGTGATTGATTTGGGGACTTACGATCGATTGCAATCGGATCAGTTACCACTCTTTAGAAGACTGGTGTGTCATTATAAAGAAATCTGATCTGTGTAATTCAGAATAATTATTCTTTGACAGCTTCAATCATTTCACTGAAATAAGGTTTTAACAACATAACAACACAAGCCCAGGATAAAAATAATTTCACCTCTTTTACTCTCGTAGGAGAACAAATAGTTATCTTCTATATATAACTCAATAGTTTGTAATAAGGATTAAAATATTTTAAAGTCTGTTGAACAAAATATTTGCCTTGAGAAACCATTACGTAGTGAGCATATGGTTTGATGCTTTACAAGTCATGACCTACCAGTGTAAAACATAAAATGCTGATTAACCATGAAAATTTGCCAATCCAATTTAGTTCTGATAACCTACCGATGAAAAATAGATGTATTAGGTAGTAAGGTGGCTAGCTGAGGCCATCAACCAAAATCAAATTACACTGTAATGGTGTAAATTAGCTAACTGAAATGAACGCCAGCTGAGCTTGCTACTTTCACCAATTGGGGGGGGGGGGGCATCTTCTTTAGGTAATAGATGTAAGAGAGGGAAGGGAGGGGGATAAAGAGAGAGAGGGAGAGAAAGAGAGAGGGAGAGGGATAAAGAGAGAGAAAGGGAGATAGAAAAAGAGGGAGGGGAGAGAGAGAGGGAGGGAGAGAGAATTTGCATGAACAAGATTAATTACAGTGAAAGCTTGTAAGAGATTTCCTTTCATAAAAAGAACAGTGCTCCCAGTCGAGAGGATTAAAAAGAAGTACAAGAAGCTTAGCTCCACATTGTCGTTGGCTTTAGAGGAATAATAGAAACAGACAACCATGAAAATCTCCTTACTCTCTCAGCTCATCTTAGCAAGAAAATCTAATCCCTTGTAATATATGCTAAAATTATGGATGAATACACACGTTGCATTGAAACTGGAAAAGGCAAGTGGGGAGAATGTCCTTTAATGAAACACTGAATGTTGCATCTCGCATTTTGCAGTGTATTTGTAAATAAATGAATAAGCAAACGATATTGGAACCAATACAGAAAGTGAAAAGAATAAACAGTTGTGTTAACAGTGAGATGAACATTTTCCAAGTCTTTATTTTTGTGTTTGAAGGGAATTATGGATGAATGAATACATCATGATAAAAGTGATATTGAGAGTGACAAGCAAATACTTTTGCATAATATATTTTTAGCCCTTATGTTGCAACTGTAGCAAGGATGACTAAAGAATCCACATGCAGAACTGATATTAACAATGGTTCAAAATATATCCTTGTTTTTAACTTGCAATGCAAAGTGGTTTCAAATTGAATTTACAGCAAAATTATGGATGAGTAATTACATCACTTTGAAACAAATGATGATACTGCAGTTGATAAATTCCTAAAGTTAAATTGTTTCCAACTTGAACTGAATAGAAACAAAATAGATATATTGTCTGCTGGAGCAAGAAGGGCATTAGCTCATATACTGGAGCACAGAGTTAACGCCATTTTGGCTCCAAACAGACGATATGTTCTGTGGATATGCAGACGAGTAGGAAGAATATATGGTTCACAGAGAGGCAAAAGGGCATTAACTTCATTCGTTTTGCACAGAGGTAAAATAGCACAAGAGGCAATCAAAGCAATGGTTGAGTAGAGAGATGAAGGATGAAATCATTGAAACATTGCTAAAACTCTATTTTTTCTTTTTTTCATCAAATACCACAGGTCGAAAGGAAGCCATTTTTTGTTCAGCGACGGGTTATTTCTAAAGCAGTCCTATTGATGCCATTCTATAAATAGGCAAGGATAGATGCACAAAGGATATACTCATCAGTATTAAGTACCCTCTTTTCTCAAGGCCCTCGAGAAAATAAACGCACATACAATGTATGCAATATACCCTTGTAGGCTTCTTTGCATTTCGGTGTTTGATTTAAAGCTTAGTTATTGATTGGTAATCTGCATACCAAAAATCAATTTGAGAAGGCCAACAAGTCTCATATAGCTGAATCGAGATTGATTTTGGTTGAATTAAGATACTGTTTTTATTTGTACTTAAAATATTCACACTTGCATCTAACAGATATGATATTGTCCGTTCTAAGCAAGTAGGGCGTTAACTCTGTGTTAAAGTATATTAGTTAATGCCCTTCTAGTTCCAAACAGACAAATTATGCCTACTGCTACACTTCTTGTATGTCACAGGTTGTGCATGAATCTTGAAGCCTGTGAGTTTTTTTTATATCATCGAGACAAATTGAGGGTTTTAACCATTGACTTCTGAACTCTCCTGCTCTCATAGACTCTATACAGGGGCAACACTTTCTGTTATTTTTTTAAAGACAGGTGGACCCTTTCCCCACCTGCAAAACCCAATTTCATGCCCTAAATACACCCCACAAAAACTATAGAAATATATACATACATGTATATAATGTATTCCAGTCGCAACAATTACTATCAATGAAAGTCACATAAGAATCGTCAACATAAGGTAATTTGATTTTCAAATAAAATGAAGTGTTAGATCTGAATGCCCTGTACAATATAATCCAACCCAAATTTGTTTCAACAAGGAGAATTTTAGAATCTGGGGCACGACTAAATTTCTTTGCTATGATATCCTTCAATCTATGCGTCAAAAAGCCACATGTGTGATATGTCTGACACCTGAATGGCAAAAAGGCTCAACTGCAAATACATGGCGCTTTAACGATCCCACCGCAAATAGAAATTAGTATCGGTAATCAATATTGACAATTGCTGCTCATTTGGTGCATACATGGTTTCTATTATGTTTTTAATGGTATCTGGCAATAAAAATCCCAAAGTGCAAAAGTCTAAAATATATGTTTACGCATACATGTGAGCTAATGTAGATCACCAAAACAAAACAAACAAACAAACAAACAAACCCCAAAACACATTGCTACTTCCTTATTTTTAGGGGTGTCTTCAGGCAGCAGACAGCTCAAGAAACTGTGTAAATAATCATTTGAGTTGGGGAAGTCCAAAAGAGTGGATGAAAGCTTGCCTACTACTCAATATAAAAAATTGGTAGAAGCCTGAACTACATGTACAGGTTACATTGCTACTAATTCGTTCAAATGTAAACACAAATATAGACCTTTTTGCACTACAGAGCATGGAGATAACAATAATCAAAGAATGTTTATGCATGACTTCACAACATTTGTATAAAAAAGGAAAACAAATAGACTTTATGACAAAAACCTTGATCTTTCAGGCCATTTCCATAATTTCAAAAGAATGGATTCCAAACCACAATTCGGAAAATGAGCAGGATCCAAATATAGCTCCACAAAAACTTGATCCAATGAAATCCCTGCTTCCAAAATATTTCCAAAAGCAAATTCACTCAGGCGGCAAATCCATTCCCCTTTTGCACAAGGTATACACATTCCAATTACTAGCACCACTGTAAGTTGCTGCATAAAAGTATGTATTCCATCTTGGTATATTGCACAAAATTACAGAGTTCCTTTCACAGAGGTGACTCCTAAATTAGGTCCTTGCTTCTTGTAACAAAACAGACCTTAACAAAGTACTTATCCCACTTCCTCGTTAAGAGCTCATGCTGCTGCCGCCGAACTAGCGACTCGTTTGACAGACGAGTCAGCGACCGTGAATGAGCGAGGGCTCTTGTTATTCTCTCTAGCTCTTGTCAGCGCAGCACGTGCAGCACTCAGGCTGAAACCTTTTGGGTAATAAGCCCCATACAAGCCACGCAACAACCCATTTCTTTTATCCGCATTGTAAAAGAAGGGATGATGGTCTATGTTTGCAGACCCTTTTGCGATGCCTGTCAGAATGTATACATTATACAGTGAGAAGTTGCACTCATCTACATCAATTAGTACTCCAAAATTGCAAATTCAGCAACATTCTTTTTCTTCTTAGTCAAAGGGAAATAAAAAGGTTAGTCTTGTCATGCAGACCCTTTTACTATGTAAGTATTCCTTCTACACAGAAAATGAAGAGAATATTGGGAATTTAACCCTGCTAGTCTACAAGTAGGCCTGTATATAATAAGTGCCTTTATGCATCATCAAAATTTGAAGTTGGCTGCAAAAGGGATATAGTATCTTTAAGACTCTATTGCATAATATCACTTCTACATATTAATAAATGTTGTTTGAAGAATTAAATGAAAGATTACGCTTATAATCATATATAATAATACAAATATCGAACTAGAAATCTTTTTTCTCGAAAAACAATATTGACTGCTTAGGACAAGAAAGGCGTTAAATCATCAAATTTTACGGACAGTTTCCCATTCACCCAGCTCTTGTACAGCAAGAACCTTACTAAGTCAATCTTTAAAAAAAAGCATACCTGGCATCTTATGGGGTAACGGATAATGCATAATAAAGTAGATTCTTACATAGCGCATACTACTAAAAAAATGTCTCAATGCGCTTTACATAGTATAGAGTATAATTTTAAGAGAAAATTACAATTTCAAATATAGAGATGTAAATTGAGACGATGCGTATGAAGAAAATTAGAAATAACATATACTGTAAAGTGCCCCTTCCATACGTGCATTATTCTATGCAAGTGTGTACAGGTGTGTTGAGTAGTCAATCCACAATTCACCTTTTTGTTTAATTAATAGTGTGTTTAAAGCTAATTTGAGCTCTGGAATGGGAATCGTATTTTGAGAGAAAATTGCTATGATTCATTCTGGATTGTTTATCCTGCTGTTTGCACCAGTGGATTAAAAACAAACACACAAAAACTTACTGGGCATCATCTCCGATAAAAACCACAACTTCCAGTTGCATATAGTAACCTATGTTATAAGTAGGCTGTTTTGCTCAATTTTTTTTAAAAGTTAAGGTTCAAAATCTGCTGCTTTCTTCATATCATTCTAAGGAGTATGCTCTTCATATTCATTTGCAGTTCAAATATTGAAAATCCGTTGAAGGGTTCTCGAGATAAAGACTGATATATGATGATAGAATAGGCAATTTTTCGGTACACAAGGTCAAAGGTTATCATATGTATTTCTTTATTTACACAATGGCATCAATTTTCATGAAAAAAAGGAGGATTTTGAATCCCATTTCTTCTAAAATGTTATGAACCTGAAATTTTGCACAAGTAATGAGAACAGCAAGGTGGTTAATAAAATTGTACAAGAACTTAATTCACCACTAATTAACAGCATCTAATTTGCATAATTAATTACAATTCCATTAGAAGAGGCAATCTATGCCTATTATAGTTACACTTTTATTTGTTTTTTGTTATTTTATTTTGTAATGGGGTTACTAATAAATATGATAACCATAACAATGGTTGTACAGTAACAGAGTCATGTTGAAATATTTAATAATAAGTGTAGAGAACTAATTTGCATAATCAATTAAAAATAAAAGTGAAATCTGATTAAAGGGATGTCTGCAAGACAATCAATTAGAAGTATGCATAAATAATCAGAAATATTATGCATGTGTGTATGCATAATACAGAGCTACATTACACATGTCTTACATGTATGTGTGGTATACACAAAATATATGAATATTTACTGACTCAGAGCTTGTATTTCAAGTTCATGTACTAAAACATGGAGCAACTTAATTGCATTATATTCATGTTTCATAATTATGTATACAAAAAAAATCAGCCTTGCATAATAAATTACATTCAAGATTGATAACGTATGCACCAGTTTGCATAAAAAAGCATATGTTTCCTGAAAAACACTTATAATTTGCTGTGTGATTTTCATGCCTTTATTGGCACACATTGAATTATGCAAATTTCTGATTAACATTTAGATAGTGCTTTTAATTAAAACCACGCCTTCCATATACATGTAAATCACAGGGCAAATTCACTAGGTTTGGGCTGTATCCAGCTTTTTTTTTCTTACCAAAACTGTTAGGCATATATCATATATTTGTAATCTTGAACAATAATTCAGGTTAAGTTTTGTTGGATTCTGTGAGAATTTATTTTCTATATTAATTTTACCGGAACTCATGTTTATCTTTAAACTAGCTACATCTCTGTATAGAAGTACTGTTTGAAAGCTCTTTTTTTTTTAAATATAGTAAAGCAACACTGAATCCCTAACATACAGAACAAAATTTTGGTATGATTGGTATGCTTTAATTCTGGCCCTCAACACTTGTTATATACTATACAATGCAATTCATTATTGATTGCATTGATATTACAAGCAGACACTTGTTTTATTGTGTGAAAGATTGGGCCAAGGTCATTATCGGTCTGTTGTGTCTGTCAGCCTGCTATATTAAATGGATCAATGAATTCAACAAGTCAAACTAAACTACCCTCTCCATTTCTCATTTTTAAAGGGAAACAAACCCTGGTTTGAAGTTGGTGTTATATACAGTAATATGACAGGAAGGGAGAAGTGACAATTTTAGGTAAATTGTTTTCTTTGTTTTTATTTTGTATTGTTTTAGTTGTAATTAAGTCAATCATAATTTAGCTCTGTCATTGCCCTAATTTAACTCTGTAACCCACAATTTAATTCTGTTATTTATGTAGGGAGTAGATATCATTTGGTTTTTAGTAAAAATTGAAGTAACTCATTTCTTTTTATCCTGCAAAACAATTCTTCCTGCATGTTTTACACCTACCTCATTATGAATAAGACTATTTCTTTATCAATATCAAAGTGATGTAGGCCTATATTTTTCCCAATCATTCTCATTAATACCAAAAAAATGGATCACTGCTCACATGAGAAATCATAGAGTTGCCAATTTGTTTGTGGTAAGTTATAACTTTTAAAATGTGTAACTTCTATATTCTTTATTGGATTGTTGTCAAACTGCCAGTGAACATGGACTTTCTCTCTCTAGTTTTTTTGCTTCTAAAACAATTATTCTAACAGTGCATGTGTCATGTGAAATCCCTTTTTTAAGAATGTATTATTAATATCAAACTCAAGTTGGCATTCAATGTTTGGAATAATGTCTGATAACTTACCAATTGCACCATCACTATATCAAAACCACCATGATTGCCTACAGTATTAATGTACACACTCCCTCAGCAGCAACAGAGTATGTTATAGATGCAGTACTGAGGTATATTAATGACTTGTCTTGAAAGGGATGATGTTCGTTTTTGACGAGTGTGAATGTAACTAGAAGTGCTAACTCATTTATTAGCACATCCCCTGGACTTAGTTCACAATTGGCATGTCGATCAGCAAATAGATTGCAGGCAAAGGAGCTTTCCCACACATTCAAGTATGAACTAGATTTTTGTTCCTCCTAACACTAGACAACGAGTTATGGAAATGGAAACAAAATAAAGTTCTAAGAAGATATCAATTTTGTCTATAATGAATAAACCCTATTCTCTCTCTAACTTCATGTAAAGAGATTACCGGTATGAACAAAACTTTAAACAAAAACATCATTGACTTTTGACTAATTCAGCAAGGAACAAGAAAAATATCTCACTTTCCAAATTTATGCTATTAATTGTGCAATTGAAATGTTGACTAAGAATTTCTTTTATTTCTCTTTTATTTCTCATAGGATTAATACAGATATCACCAAGCAAGGCATTAGAAACAATAAAAATAGAATCAATCCCTATAGATATTAATAAAGTGTACTTATCACCAAACAGTGTTTTGCTATGTATGATAATATTTCCACATCAAATATTCAAATATAAGCTTTAAACAATTACTTCCATAATGAGATTTTGCAAATTTGAATAAAATCTTGTGTGACATACAAATGGCTTGTGAGAATAGACTTCTCAATGTTTCCATACTCCCTGGCATGAAATAGAGCTCTCTGTTTTCTTCTCTTCTTCTTTGTTATTCTTTATTTTCTTCATACTCCTCATCCGTTATCCTGTTGACATTTTAGGAGGTTGATTTTAACAAACATCTAGCTGTACAATAACCTTCTTCTTTTTGGTAGTATTGAGTACACTTTAATTCCTTTCTCTGAACATTTATAGTTTTTCTTGAAAATTGCTTTAATGAACAGATGCAGAGTAAGTTACTAACACTCTGAGAGCGAGTATCCTAGCAACTCATCTTAGCTTATAATTCATCCACCCTCGTCAGAACGTCCTCCTACATGCTCATTCTCTCTTGCCCATCTCCATTGGACTGCATCCAGCCTGACGTAACCATGTGGGCTGGTAAGCTGATCCCATGAAAATCTGTGCTTAAGGCTAATCAGCATAAATCAGTGAGCAACAATAATATCTAACACCTTTTCTTTGCAGAATGCCTTAATAGATATCATCATAGTTACTAATTGGTCACAATGTGGCCGGCCCTCATGGCCTTTATCCAACCTCATTAGCCAATGACTCAGACTTAAAGGAGTATGAGATTAGCATAATCTTAGCTAATTAAACTTCTATTGAAATCCAGCAATTATTAAAGAATGACGTCATAATTGCATAGATTTCATAGATATCTTCATAGTTATTCATCACAATGTGGCCAGTCCTCAAAGCCTTTATCGAAACTCATTAGCCAAACTCTCAATGACATAAAGAAGTATGAGATTAGCATAATTTTAGCTAATTAAAGTTTTAATTTAATCACACACTTACTAGAGAACGACGTCAAAATTTCATAGATTTCATACATATCTTCATAGCTATTGGTCACCATGTGGCCGGCCCTCACGACCTTTATCCAACCTCATTAGCCAAACTCTCTATGTCATAAAAGAGTACAAGATTAGCATAATCTTAGCTAATTAAAAATCCATTTTAATCAAGCCCTTATTTGAGCATGACGTCAAAAGGTGCTTCTAAAGGCAGAGGAGAAGTATGGGTGTTATATTTGATCTATTCAATTATTCAAATGACCTTCCAAGTGCTAGAAAGCTTTAACTCTGTGTGAACTCCTATATGGCACAATCTCCCAGTACCACGTTGTATTTCTCAATTGGTAATTATACCAAAGGCTTCAAGATAATGACACTGTTTCTCTCTCCTTCTTTCTCTACTTTCTCTTTCTCTCTCTCTCTCACTCTCCTCTCTCTCTCTCTTTCTCTCTCCATCTATCTATATCGTTTTCTCTCTTTCTTTCTCTATCCATCTCTCTCTATCTCTCTCTCCATCTCTCTCTATCTCTCTCTCTTTCTTTCTCTCTTCATCTCTTTCTCTCTTTCTTTCTCTCTCTCCATCTCTCTCTCTCTTATGCTCAAAATCAATCTATACCGGTTTTGAAAGGGTTGTCAATAGAGCGAAACAAGACAAGAAATGGTTTGATTTGTAAAACCAATGTGTTGCACAAGGCAATCCTTCCCTGAAGTGGTACCTCATCTTGTGCAAAATGGCATGTGTGGCAAACAAGCGACTATACAGAGAGGCAAAGAAGGCAACCAAAGTGCTAAAAGAATGGTGTAGGGTAGAGAAAGAGAGAGATAAGAGAGAGAGAGATAAGAGAGAGAGAGAGAGAGAGAGAAAGATAAGAGAGAGAGACAGAGGTAGAGTGAGAAAGACAGAGAGGGAGAGAATAGAATTGAAACAAAAAAATAAATTAAGAAATGAGGGACAGAAAACAAAACAGCCAGACAGATAAAATAAGAAAAAAAAGCGAGACAGAAATAAAGAAAGAAACCACAATTTCCACTAGTGAGAGTGAAACCAACTTGGAAACAGAAAGCAATACTTGGTTGAGCATCGCAAAGAAAATAAAATAATGAAAATGTCAAGATATGATCCTGAGCTAAAAATAGCCGGCATCACAGAAGTAATAACCCTTGCCTGGCTCATTTACGCTTTTCATTCAGCCGGCTTATTTTGATTAACAACATTTCATTTACTTTCCCACCTTCTGGCTGGCCGAGATCTACATAATTTTGACCCGCAATGCAATGCTCGATCCGACAATCCATCCTTTGATTGTCGTATTCACACGTTTTATTTTTGCAAAAACATTTTAGAAAATATCAGATGAAGATTATATGACATTTTGTGCGTATAACATAATGGATACAGGATAAGTGAGCTGAATTCTTTTGGCCAGAAGGGATTAGACCACACAGTGAGGTCACTGACAGGTGGCTATCTCATTAACTCAGCTCTCAACTAACATAAGAAAAAGAGGATCATGGGGGACCAACACGCACCGATCGGCCGGGGAAGTTTTCTATATAGAGGGAGCAAGTAGCTACCAGTAGGACGGTGGGGCTTTAAAGACATTGTAAGACAAAACAAAACAAAAGAGAGGTACAGGCATCATTTCAAATAAAGAATCCGGTACTCAGGGTATGTCATCATAGCCCGTTCTCATTAGACCAAAGTTGCAAAATAACCCGCTATTTTAACTAGCCCGTTCTCAAATTAGCCAGCTAATTTGCGTCTTCATCAGCCCGCAGTTGCAATTAGCGGGCTATTTGAATAAAGAATATATCCTGAGAAATATTGGTCTTGTTTCCAAATATCCTGCTATTTGGGAAATAGCAGGCTAAAGAGATATGATCGTGCCTGTAATACAAGCAGAATAATTGGAAAATCAGATAAGCAAAATTTTGACAAAACAGGCAAATGTGAAAAGAGTTATGAATCTTGAAGTCATAATCAATCAAAGTAAACCTGGCAAATCTTTCCTGCTGGCAGTTCCTATTTTGTTTCATACAGATACTCAACAAAACTACACATCTTTTTAACTGTTGATGAAGAAAAATCTTTTGCAAAGATACATTGAAAAAAATAGTACAATAATATATGTAAGGCACACTTATGAGATATTATTTATAGAATTTTAGACAAATAAAATCAATTATTTTGTTTGTGGTCTTACTTGTATATAAGATAAAAAGTGATGTTTGTCACTGTTCCCGTCTTTACAGACTCTCTAACACAAAGCCAGTTCATACACAGCTACATGTATCTCATGAGAACTCAGTCAGATTGAAATGGTAACAGATCTGAAATGTCATTTAATTAACTTTTCCACTCTGTCCAGATTGCCGAAAGCGCTTCTTCCTCAATGACACAAGGTTAGGTGAGGATTAATTAAGAGGTGGGGGTGGACAGAGCGAGACCTAAGAATGGAAGCAAATCTGTCTTGGAGTATAGACTGGACTTATTAGGAGTGGTATAGTTTCCATGTTATAGGATGCATGGAAAAAAAGATGGATGAATGATGCATGATGATGATGATGCATGATGATGATGATAGTGATGATAATGGTAGTGATGATGATGGTGATGGTGGTGATGGTGGTGATAATGATGATGATGATGATGATGATGATGATGTTGATGATGATGATGATGATGATGATGATGATGATGATGACGATGATGATGGTGATGGTGGTGATGAATTGATGATGATGATGATGATGATGATGATGATGATGATGATGATGATGATGATGATGACGATGATAAGACAGCAAGATGATGATACAGCAAGTTTAAGAGAGGAAGTAGGTCTCTCGGGAGGTAGTAGTGATGGTTATTTTATGGCATAGTATTGACACCATAGGATGCAGGGAAGAAAAATGACTGATGATGATGATCATGATCATGTTGATGATGATGGTGTTGATGATGATGATGATGATGATGGTGATGATGGTGGTGATGGTGGTGATGAATTGATGATGATGATGATGATGATGATGATGATGATGATGATGATGATGATGACGATGATAAGACAGCAAGATGATGATAGCAAGTTTAAGAGAGGAAGTAGGTCTCTCTGGAGGTAGTAGTGATGGTTATTTTATGGCATAGTATTGACGCAATAGGATGCATGGAATAAAGATGGATGGATGAATGGATTGAAGAAAAAAAAGTAATAGAAAATCAGCCAATTAGTACTCCCCAGTTTATTTGCATCACTAACATGCTAAGTGGTTCTAAAAATACCCATTCCTCTACTCCAGCCTCTCCCCTTTTAAAAGTAGACCTTGCATTATTATATATTACCAATGGAGTTCCATCACATTTGTTGTCTCCTAATTCCTGATTGCCTTTGCATGAGTGCTTCACTGATTGGTGCATATTTATCCAATATCATGGGGAGAATAATAGTTGAGGTAATTAGGGTAAGTGGCAATAAGCCTGATGAGATAAAATGATTATTGTTTCTTGTTTCAAAAGAGGGGGGGGGGGAGTCATCTATCCTAACAAATTTTACATTAAGGTATTTTTTCACTGTTATTTTTATTATTTTCTGCATTACAACTTCAATTTTTATATGACAATTCTGCCCTCGTAATCATAATAGCAATAATTTACTCATTAATATCATTAGAGTAATCACCCATATCAATGTAATTGATTGTAACATCATGAATTATCAGCATAATGGCTTTTATCTCTCTTAGCAAATAGCAACACAAGCATTCTAATACAATAACCGTATTCAGCAGATCAAATATCTCACAGCTTTCAACCGTTATGATTAGGTGTATGTCTTAACTCTGATCTCATGCACAACACATGATTTCTCTTGAGCTAACATCCTTCTCCTCAATCAAATATGAAAAAAGGCGCACTTCTCGAAACTTGTCCAGTTGTATAATGTTTAGATCCAAAAAGACAAGAAAAGTGATAACATTTATACAGGATTATTACTATTGACATGAAATGCTACACAAATCTTCTTCTTCTTTTTCCTCCTTCTCCTTCTCCTCTTTTCCTTCTTCTTCTCTTCCTCTTCTTCTCTTCCTCCTCCCTCTTCTTTTTTTCCTTTTCCTTCCCCTTCTCCTTTTCTTTCTCTTCCTCCCTGTCCTCCTCTTCCTTCTCTCCTTCTTCCTCTTCTCTCCTTCTATCTTCCTCCTCCCTCTTCTCCTTCTCCATCTTCTTCCTCCCATCTACTTCATCTTCCTCATCCTCCTTCTCCATCTTCTTCTTATTCCTCCCATCTACTTCATCTTCCTCATCCTCCTTCTACTTCTTCTTCTTCATCCACAATTTGTTCCATTATTCAACCAAAGCTTTTAAAGAGTGAAGCTAGTGCTCCCTGTGCATTCTAGTTTGGATCTGTTATCTACTGTGTTTATCTGATCCATCTCTCATCTTCAAGAAGATGATGGAGAACGGATCACAAGGGTCAACCCTTGTAAAGGAGGTCAGCATGGGATGAGTGATATTTACAAAGCACTTCAACTCTACTGACCATGTCACCTACATACTGGACCCTGGACATTAGGTCTTTCACTGTCCATATCACCTTCTCTCTCTCTCTCTCTCTCATCTTCAGTATCTTTCTATCTATCTATCCATCTCTTTCTCCTCTCTCTCTCTCTCTCTCTCTCTCTCTCCTCTCTATCTTTCTTTCATCATCTCCTTAACACAAACACCACTTTCTCTCTTCCTTCTCCCTTATGTTTTTTGTTCTTCTCTTCTCTCTCCCCTCCCTCCTTCTCCATCTCCTCCTCCATCCCCTCTTCCTCATCCTCTTTTCATCTCTCTTCCTCCTGTTGTTTCCATATTTTTCTTGAAATCTCTGCTCTCCTTCTCCTCACATCCTTCCCGCCTCTCTCTCTCTCTCTCACTATTTCACATTCATCTCCTTTTCATATTCCTTCCTTCCTCTTGCTAATATTCTCTCTCCCCCCCCCCCTC
>BEXV01000234.1:70765-81916 GCA_003118195.1 Hemicentrotus pulcherrimus | reverse complement strand
AACATGATGTGTTTGGAGATGAAATTAATAAATTCAAAATGGGATCATGAAATGTGAAGTCGGTAATCCCACATTCGCTCTGACCACATACGCTCAAGGCTTCACTTTGTCATGCATAGATATGAGGTAAGGGTTGCTATTGGGTTTCAAGTCAGATTTAAGATTCCTAACTCTTTATAATATGCCACACAAATAATCTTCCTTTGCTGCACTTTGTTTATTGTGGGATGGATATACCGAAGGCTTCAGGATTACATAACTGTTTCCAGTGCAAGATTAATCTAAACCAGTGTTTAAATGGTTGTCATGGAACTAAACATGGGTTATAATGCAAAGCCTTAGTGTTGCACAAATCCTTCCATCAATTGGTGGTGCCCATTCAGATTAACAATGAAAAGGGCAATATGACTAAAAACACGTCTCTTATATCATTTTAACATTGATTTTTTTTTTAAAGACTTGGTGAAACTACAAGGGTAAAACAAAAACACACCAATAGTTGTTTCCAAACTGACCTTTAAAAGCATTGTTTAAAAATGTTAAATCTGAGATGCACTGCCCTACGTGTTATCAGGATTTTGTTTCAGAATCTGAGACAAAGTTACCCAATCCCTTTAAACTTTAAGTCTATCTTCTTTCTTCTTTAGAAACTCAAACTTAATATGTTCACATGGTGTGAGACCAGAAAACAGATGATAGCGTTCTAAACTATCAACTTGTCTCACATCATGTATTGTACCATTAACAAAAACTAAACCAACATAGTAACGGCAGTTCCCAAAGTGACCTTTAAACTTTTACTCTTTCTTCTTTCTACTTGGTTTACAGGGTGTATGACAAGAAAACCGATGATAGCATTCTAAATGATCAACTTGTCTCATATCATGTATTTTAAAGTTTAAACAAACTAAACCAACAAAGCAAGAGCTGTTTACAAACTGAACTTTAACTCTTTCTTCTTTCTCTTAAGAAACTTAAATGAAACTTAAATTTAATTTGTCTGCAGGGTGCGAGACAAGAAAAACGATGATAGCAGTTTTTAGTTACAAGTATGAACTTGTCTCACATAATGTATTGTAGAGGTTTAATGAAACTACACCAACAAAGTGAAGGCTGTTCCCAAACTGACCTTTAAACTTTTACTCTATCTTCTTTCTCTTTTCAAACTCTAACTTAATTTGTTTGCAGGGTGCGATACAACATGTTATATGAATAGCCATGATAGCCTTTTAATGAGCGGCATGACATCAAATGGATTTCAAAGAGAGTATGTCACTTTCATCCTGTAGAGTAGTGTATCAAACATTCACTCAAGGACTGCTAAGTAAGACCTTCCATCTTCATCAAGTCTTGGTCCCCAGTTCAGACCAGCAAAATTCACAGTACAGCTTCACAAATACCATACAGCTACAAGTGATTCATTTCTCTAGTCTGAAAGACATCTAGTCTTGGCCCCCAGTTCAGACCAGTAAAATTCACTGTATATAGCTTCACAAACACTAGCTACAAGTGATTCACTTCTCTAGTTTGAATGCTTTATGGGTCATTCCATAAAGTTGGGGCAAAAAATATGACGGTTTCCATGTAACGTTGGTATGAGATTTTCTACTACACATTCAAGATGAAATTATCTGTTGAAGATTTTTATGCAATTAATATAGTAGTGCCCTACCAGAATCGTTCCTGTTTCAGTTGCTTTTGTTCCTTTGTTTAATCCACATTTCTCTTTTTACCAGCGTTACATGGACACCATATTCATATAGCATTACATAAACTTTGGGTCCATAATATTGATTCACCATGAAGCTTGAGTACTTCTGAAGATAGTTGGCTATGCTTTTTATGAAAAACTTAATCTGAGCAAACATGGTTACAGTTGATAGGAGACATAGGTTGCGTTTATCTAGGCTTGCCGCTTGATATGTACATATCGAACCCCACTATCGAACCCCACTATCAAACCCCACTATACGATCGTGATTCACGGGATGTCGCGTTTATCTACACTTCACGATTCACGATAAAGGCCTTGTCTCTTCGCAGCTGCTCAGCGCCGTTTGACCCGGGAAGCAGACAGTTTGTTTGAGGTCAACTACACACACATGCTTGTACACAGCACATGGCGCGCACTAGCCTCCGAACCGGAAATTAACCGTGGGAGGTCCGATTTGTATGTGAGGTACAAAAGAGCTTTGCGTTTATCTAGCTCTCAGAAACGTGATTCTGGCTGTATGTCACATTCAAAACGCACCTTTTTGCGTCTTTAGATATGGGCATATCTAAAGACGTTTGAAAAAGGCTTTGCGTTTATCTACAACTAAATTTGCCAGAAAGACGTTTGAGAAACCTGATTCTAGCCAAAAATTTCCTAGATAAACGCAACCATAGTTTCTCACTTCTGCTATGTCACACCATTGCCCCAACTTCATGGAATGATATATACCAAGCAAAACAGCATATCATACGTTTGAAGTCAGAATGGCATCAGATCATATAATTTTACAGAGCTAATTAACTCTCTTCTTGATCTAAACAGATGATACAATGAAACTTTGGGGAGCATTATAGTTTCCAATGAAAACTTGATAAATAATCAGAGTCCACTTGTTGAATCGTATGAAAACCGATACCTGGGTGGAGTTTAGCATGAGAGCCACTGATAATTGCCCAGCTGTCATGTCGATTGACCTCTCAAAAGCAAATTCTTTACAAGATTATTCATGCACTTCTGTACATCCTTTCACAATACATTTTGTTAATAACTTTCTATTCACAATTCTATAGATAAGGTTTGTTTTTAAATCCCTTACTGGGACTAAGTCATTGATGTCATCTGACAGCCTTTATTACGAAAAACATCAAGCTTCTCTTGTGTGCAATGTTGTTTATTTGCCTCAATTTAGATCACCATGGCAATTGAAAATATCATCTTTACAGATTAAACAAAAATCCTCTGTATTCTTTTAAAATCTGATTGATTTCATCTCCTCTTTAATGTCCTGACACTTCAACAGCTTTTTCAAAAAACCTACAGCTTTCTGGTTATTCATGTATCCTGCTTTATTTGCTTCATTCTCATCACCATAGCAACAGGTATTATCATCATCTTATGAATCTCAGCATCCTCATGGTTCTGGGCCTGGTTTCATAAAACTCAATATCAATAACAAGTTACAAGCTACTGTTATAAGCTACTGAAACCATGGCATATGATTGGCTGAGAGCAAAGTTGTCATAGAAATTTAGCAGTTGTTATAGAAAACAGGCTTTATGAAACAGGGCCCTGTATTTTGTCCTCTTCATGTTGGTTAATCGATAATCACATCCGTCATCTTTCCAGTAAACATCCTATATCTTCCTTCTTATCCCAGCTTATTGCCATGGCAACAAGTATCATAATCGTCTCTTCATCTCCTTCTACCCATAATCTCATATGTCAGCTCAATTGTGAATTATACTTGCTGCTGCGATGAGCGTACGTCTTTCTTGAGTATACAGGACAACTCTATCATTCTCCTCCATAGCATAATCTTACGCCTCCTCCTCCTCCTCCTAAAAATCATCATCATCATCATCATCATCATCATCATCATCATCATCATCATCTCCACCATCATCATCTTTCTCAACTTCCAGCACATTATTGTCTTACAATATCTCCACTTTATCTACATCAGCCAGCATTCCTGTTATTAAAATACAAATTCCTACTTCTGGTGGCAAATTTCTGTCTTAGTTTTCATCCACTTTACCATGGCAGTACGGTGAAATAAGCACTGGCGTGAAGCAGTATATGGTTTGCGATAATTGTTTTTAAAAAATAAGAAAAACTCACTCATCCTTTATTCAGATGCATTTACACAATATAAAAGGTAGCAATCTGTGGGCATGTCTCGCTATTGCAGACTCATTCCAGAAACGTTAAAGAAAATACGAAAAGTGTGCAATGTACTGTAGGTATATAGTTTGCAGGCCCAAACCCTTGCCAGTTGTTTTTCTGTAACAGAGTCTGCACTGTAAGACTGTGCTGATGGCATTCTGCATAGTCTATGTACTGTAGCTGCTCCCATTTGACATAGTCAAAGACCGACAAAGCTAGTCTCTGCTCTAGGCTTTATGAATTGTGCTAAAGTATCACATCTTAGTTTAAGTCTGAAGAGAAGAAGTTACAGCGATTCACGGGAGATGGGCATCCCTTATCAAAATTTGCATCATGAGATAAAATAAAGAAAATTAATATTAGTACGACATCCATCCATCCATCCAATTGTATACTCATGCCCCTCGATAAGACCCCCGCCCCTCCAATAGCAGCAATCATGCTATGCCCCTCATGGGTTACATACATGTAGAACCCAATATAACAGGATAACGACACCCAGAGACATGCAATAAATTGCTTCTGCGGTTGAAATTCAGAATGAAAATGAAATCAATGTTACTGTCCCAAGGCCCGGAGATTTGAAAAGAAATGCACCTCCAAGCTTTACAGGATAAAGTAAGAGGGAAAATTCATTTATTTCCCCATGCAGACAAAATTGAATTCCTATGTTTTTTTNAATATTGTACAAAAAATAACGAACCCCCCCCCCCTCCTTCCTTTCCTGTTTCACTTTTAGAATCATGAACCGTCAGATAAACGAAACATCAGGATAACGCAACAAATACAAAGCCCCATTTTCCTGAACAAGATGTTAACTCCCTTTGGCATTAAGGATACATGTTAGGATCTATGACTCCCTCCACATTATCTCTTCTATTCAGAGACAGAACAGCATTAGCTATGTGTTAACGTGTATGAGTTAAGGCCCTTCTGGATCCAAAACAACCTCATATTCCTGAACATGGAGTTAATACCCTAATGCCCTCCAAGCATACAACATGTACGACTAACAATCCTCTCCGAAAACCATCCTCTACTTCACTACCAAAGCCACACTGATCAAGGCTCCATTCCTTATTCAAATCAATAAAAATGTATCCATGATTTCATTTCAACCTAGATTTCTTTCCTTCCATCAAGAAGTAGGATAAAAAATCCTGAAACCCTTGTTACCAAAGAATCAATTTATTTCAGGGTCATATATCTGCAAATGGCTTCCCGTTTTAGAGTTCAAATTTGATACTCAATCAATTAGTAATAAGGAACCGCGAAGATGGTGGAAACTTGACCTGAAAGTTTCCAATTTCATTCCTAAAAATGTAATTTCATGACTGAGCTTGCAAGCAAAATGTGCCCTCTTTCTACCATCATTATATAAATGTGAATTTGAAGTACCTGGTAAGGGTCTCGTAGAATTAAGATTTGATTTCAAATTAACAGAAAGACCAAATGGAAAATAGACAAATTACACAGTCCTGCATGAAAAGAAATAGGTCCTATTTCTCATTCATTCAAAAGAGAACAATAAACCCTATATACATTTACACTAGCATCAAGTGTACAAATTTGGAATACATTTCAGTCACATGTAACAAATCATGACAACATTTTATATTCTATGAGGAAAATTTGATCTAAACTACAAAACACAAGGTTTGAAGGAGTTGTAAATAGTGATTTATTCTATTGGTACTGTAGGCAGTTCATACCATCTAATTTTAAAAACCTACTTTTCAATCCAGACTAAGAATACATTTTTTCTGGTTTGTAAATGATATCTTTCATTTTGGGACTAAGATTTGTATCTGTTTAATATACTATGAGTTGTGAAGTAAAGTATAAGCAAAAAGGTAATATCCCAAACTCTATCCTATTAAAAAAAAAAGATGACGAAGAGTGGAAGAAGAAATTGTCAGTAAAAATTGGTCTCATGAAAATGAGAAAAAAGGGAATGAGCATTTCAAGGAAAATCAACCCAGGGCAGAAATTAATTAGGGCAGAAACCTGACTTCAAGAGGTTCCATGATCATTTACTAAATCTATTTTGTTTCCATTATGATTGCACATAGAAATTATCCTCTTTAACAAAAAAAATACTAAAATTACATGAATTTGCAGATGAAGTGATGAATGGTGAAGTGAGATATGAGTGACGCCACACATAATCACATGAGGAAAGACGACGAGCGGAAGAAGAACTTGTCTTTCAAAATTGTTCTCACGAACATCCCATTTGCCATACTAGCCATTAACATCATGGTACATATACATTGCCCATTAAAACAGAGTAGGGAAGGGGGAGAAGACCTATTGAGGTGTAAAACTCGGATAAAACTGAAAATCATTCAGTGAGCATCCAAAAATAGGATTAATTAAACTTTGAGGGATTAGTGCGATCACTGAACCAGGCCTAGTTTGATCTATATATTGGCATCATGTCCATCAGACCAAAGCATTTCTGCAGGAACTGTCATCAACCCATCCAGGAAGTATGTAGACCACATTCTTAAAGATGTAGTTAAGTGCTGGTCATTCTTAAAGTTGGTCTTAAAGCCCTTCTGTACTAGTTTGGCCAGGAGGCATCAGACCACCCAGTGTAGTCAGTCATGCAGTGACAGGTGGTTATCTCATCAACTCAGCTCTCAATTAACATAAGAAAAAGAGGATCATGGGGGACCAATAGGCACCACTTAGGCGTTGTTTTATATATAGAGGGAGTAGGTAGTTACAAGTAGACTTTAAAGTTATTAAGAATTTTCATCATCGTCATCATCATCATCATCATCATCATCATCATCATCCATCCATCCATTCATTCATATTTATTCCATGCATCCTATGGCCTCAATACTATGCCATCGAATATTACATGATAATATGTATGTGCAGTGGGTTTTGGAATCATCGAAATAATAGAAAATGTATTCAATCTTGATTTTTTTATTTAAATAAATAAATTGTATACATCAACAGGCACTGCAAAACAAATGGGTACATGGGACTAAAAAATATGTGATATCAAAATTTGGTCGAGAGTTTTTAAAAACAATTAAGTTTTCTTCTTCATGAAAGATTGCAGCTATTATCTGTTCACATACATGTAGGAATGAAAAGCACGAGAGAGCTGACAAAGTATAATTGTTCAACTTCACCAGAGCTCAAGCTTCTATTTAAGCAGTGGTTAATACCGCATGAATTTCCTCTAAACTCATTTCAGGTGATAGATTCCTGAGGCATATTCCATTCCTGAGTGAAAAAATTTGAAGTACGTGACTGGAATTTTCCTCAAAATTGCACCGTGTAAAAATGATGAAAACTTATCATTCATGAATTTATAAAATGAAATGTAGACAACAGCTGGGGGAAATAGATCTAGATTATTAATTTGCAAAGAGGAGCCATGCAAGTTTAAACCATTAAAATGTAATAGATAGTCAGGATTATGAATTGTAAGCGCATGGCATATCATTCGTTAATCCCTTGTCTACCGGAACCGGGCAGTCCCTGTATTAAGCCTATGAGAATATGAGAATTCAGTAGTCAACGTGTTTAGAGACAAAAGGCATGCTCTGACTTTCAGGGACATAACATGATTGTGATAAAACATTACTGCTGAAATATTATCCGTCAAACTGGAAATTTCAACTACCAGCTGTAATTTCAAAGAAGCCAACAGTTTGAGGAAAATGTCACTGGCCAATTGTCTAACCAGAGCTATAAAAGTGTTACCTTTCTAAGGTTTTGTTTCTTTTGTGCAAATTTTCAGCCTTCGTGGAGTTTGTTAATCTATTTTTGTTCTTCTTTACAATAGTCACATTAAAGACTTCATGCTTCATTTTGAAGGGCTTTACATTGAATTTGAAAATACATACATAATAATATTAAATAGTATATTTAATAATTATTTGAAATTATTACCAGATATGACATGGTAATATTAATGATCTCATAAAACATTCAATAAATATCACACATCATCAACATAGTTGCATTTCAATTGGGCACAAATCATACTTATATAGGGGCAACATGGAATCACCCGCTGCGAGCCAGAAGAGTGTTAACTCATTTTGATAATAATAATAATAGGCATTTTTATAGCGCCGTCTATCTAAATATTTCTATTCTGAGGCGCATTTATTATTACCCCGGCTTTAGCCGAGCTGCCGTTTATACAGCCCTCCAGCATTTCAAGGAAATCATTCCTGCCAGGTACCCATTTACATCACCTGGGTTGAGTGTGGCAAATTTTGATTATTGTCTTGCCAAAGGACATTAGTGCTGTGGTGGGACTTGAACCTCGGACCTTGTGATCGACAGTCCGGCGATGTATCCACTTGACCACAACACCTCTACAATTAAGATATCATTAAATACTGAGGTAATGCCCTCCTTGCTCTCTTCAGAATAAAAGGGATTTGTACAGTCACATCTTCTCACTCAATACAAAAGCCATCTCAGAGGGATGCATCATGACATTGGAGCAATACCAAAAATGATTTCACCAAGTTTGTATCCAGTATTAACTTGATGATGCATTTAACAGAAGAAACAAATTCCAGAAATTTATGATAGGATTTACAACATCAAACACAATTCATGATCCAGAGGAAACAGGCATTCCTGTTTTTTCTCCAACTCCACACTGATTGATTAATTTGTTACCACTCCTGGACCGGGTTGAGGCTTCGTGTGATCACAGGTATTCAAATTCTACAGCATTATCACGATTCCAAATTGGCAACTCCTAGGAAATAAGAACTAGAAAGAGGATTATCACTTATGAAATGGATATCCATGAGGTTGGTGCTTGGGTAGATTTACGCCAGGTTCAACTCGATGGTATGTAAATGAAGAAATTCACAGCTACATGTATGTGTGGAATAGGATGCAGAGCAACATGACAGACACCTGTGAATTTCAATTCTTGGCGTGGTTGTGCGACAAGTCGATTTGAGCCGCGTTTCTTGCACCGTCTCGGAAGATATTGGCTGGTGGTTTTGAGGACCAAGAATGATGTCTGGCTAGCTCATCATCGCCGCCTCCAACTCTACAAATGAGTCTGCCTTACTGCCAAGTGACAGTGCGGAGCAGAGGAGAGGAGAGAGAAAAAGAGGGAGAGAGAGAGAGGGAGAGACAGGGGGACAGTGAGAGGGGGAGTGTGAGGGATGAGGAGGGCAGAGAAGAGAGGTGATAGAGGGAGGGGAGGGAGGGGAGAGGAAGAGAGAAAGGGAGAGACAGAGAAAGAGAGANGGGGGGGGGGGGCAGGGAGAAAAGAGAGGGAGGAAGAGGAAAGAGAGACAAGGGATAGAGAAGGGAGGGTGCAGGGCAGATGGAAGGGGCAGAGAAGAGAGGTGATGCAGGGAGGTGAGGGGAGGGAGGGGAGGGGTAGAGGAGAAGAAGGGAGGGAGAAGGGGAAGGAGAGAGGTAGAGAGGAGATGAGAGGGAAGGAGATGAGAGGGAAGGAGAGGAGACAGAGAGAGGAGAGGAGTAGCGAGGGATGGAAGAGGGGTGTCGAGGGATGGGAGAGGAGACAGGGAGAGGAGAGGACCCGAGAGGAAGAGGAGATGGAGGGAGGAGGAGAGATGTAAGATGAGAGATAGAGTTGGTAAACACGCTAATTGTCTTTGCTGAGCAACTGTGATTCAATCCACTTGTCGCCAAGACGTGACAGTGACTGGAGGCATATATCTCTCCATCTCAATATCTTCATCATTTTTCCGTCTTTTCCTTCATATTGGAATGTTTTAAATTCTTGTTTCTCTCTCCCTCTCCCCTCTCCCTCTCCCCCTCTATCTCTCTCTCTCTCTCTCTCTCTCTCTCTCTCTCTCTTTCCCTCTCTTCTTTCCCTCTCCCTCTCTCTCCTTATCATTTTATCCTCCGTAATTACAATGGTAATTCACAGTGATTTTTCCTTATAATTTGTAAATTGAAATGTATAATTTCCAATGATAGAAATCAAAATATTTCCAGTCAATGTTGGCCACTGCAGCCGGGTCCCTTATGGACAACTAGCTCTGCTTACTAAACACAACAGTTCTTCGAATCCACAAATCTTGACATATTTTCCTTACGTGACTTTAGAGAAAAACAAGGAGTCCCCGGTTCAACAAGTCCCGCAGAGAGCTCCGAACCACCAACTAAGGTGTCATTAGAATGTCCCCCTCAGCAACGGTCGAGAGTACACAAGTACGTACTAGACTCATAAATTATGGTCATCGTCATCATCATCATCATCATATTAGAATGTCCCCCTCAGCAACGGTCGAGAGTACACAAGTACGTACTAGACTCATAAATTATGGGGTTGTAATGTGTTTTGGTGCTCGAGTATGGCGTTTATTATATTCTTTTCCACTTATAACAGGGCTGTGATCACACCTCTCTGTCTATCTCTTTAGGAACATTCCCATAGCAAGTTAGAACCCTAGGTTTTCTAACATTCTAGAGTTTCAACGAAAGTTACGGAATCGGAACTCTATCTTTTACCTCGACCTGGTTTGGCTATCAAAACACCGGTGAATTATTCCGGTCTTTGCCCATTAGACTCACTTCCACACTATCAAATGCAGATTAGTGACAAGTAGCTTAGGCGCACTACCCATCAAAATAACAGGATTAGCAAACACCCTTTTTTCCTCCCAGGTTTGTTCAGTAGTGTAAAAGATAGTTTCAATATATTCCTTTTTTTTTTGCAATGCAACAGGCAGACAATTTGACAGCGTGTCCACACACAAAACAATTTATCGCGAAACTCTATAAAGAATCATCGTATAAAGAATCATCGTATAAATTTCAGAGTGTCCACACACAACAAACGTCGTCTAAAGAATCATCGTATAAAGAATCATCGTATAAATTTCAGAGTGTCCACACACAAGAAACGTCGTCTAACTAATCATCATTTAAATTCCACCAACAGAAGAAAGTAATCCTGAAATTCTACAGCGAAATGTCCTGCGGGCATGAAATAGAAGAGGAGATGACAGGTCAGGTCTCCTTTCGCGAGAGGTCACGTTAAGCCCCGCCCAGTTAGTTACACTAGTTAGACTAGTTCCGTCCACACACAACATCTTTGTGATTCTTTATCGAGTTTCAGTTCGAAACGATGCCCAAACGTGCGTTTCGTTAGACTAGTTTCGTTATACGACGTATCGTTAGTCAGCGTCCACACCTACATATTACATCGTAAAACTATTGAGAAACGGTATCGCTATCACGAAACGGTATAGCTAATCACGAAAAATGGTGTGTGTGGACAGGGGGTT
>BEXV01000234.1:51147-70732 GCA_003118195.1 Hemicentrotus pulcherrimus | reverse complement strand
TTCCCCCCCCCCCCCCTCCATTCGAACTTCAAAAAAAAACTTTTAAATTTCCCTGGATTATGTTTCTCTAGTCTGTAGTATCTGTAGATTATTTCCAAATTCAATGTATCAATAAACTCTGTTTTTTAAATCATGAATAAAACAGTTACAATAATACTATTAATAGCTACCAAATCTGTACACATTTGAGGATCAAGGAAAAATGGTAACTACTAAAAAGTTTTCTAAACAACTGAAAGGGTTAAACTAAACTCAAAGTGCAACTACATGTACACATGTAAAAAAATGGGTCTTGCACTTAGTCATTATTATTCTGTTGCACAACTGCATCATATATTTTTAAGCAATGTAACTACTAAATCATCAGACACTTAAAAAATATCTGCTTTAATCGTCCCAACAAAAAAAAATTGTATGCAGAAAACAGTTCTGCAATAGAGTAAAATTATCATCTGGAAAATGAATGTTAGATTGCATGGCAATGTATATGAGGGAAAATGCCTTTAATATAATTTATTGAAGAAGATTCCATTTCCAAGCCAAAATCAATTTGATCTATACAGTAACAGTTCTGCACAGTGCTATAAATAGACGCCATCTAAAGTGGTTGCACTACATGTGAAATTGATATCAGTGTGGGGGTTTTCATAAGCTTCCCTTTGAACATTCCACCGAGAGAAAGAAACCATTTTTAGAAGGATGAAATCAAATATTGATTACCATAGGAGTATAGATGTAAATTTAGGAAATGAAGCTAGCAATCTATTTGAAGTATTCTACTGTGACATCATTTATACTCTTTGAATGATATTAATAAAATTGATGTGCATTGAGGGAAACTAAGGGGTAAACAAGAAAAGGATACCATGAAAAGAAACAATATTTGATGGTGTGTTTGGATTACGTTGAAGAAAGCAGACGATATTCTGGAATGAGAACAGGGAGGGGTTGTTGAACTATTTGATCGATTTAGTTTATATTTCTGATTTTCAATATACTTCCATAGCTGAAAAAAGTAACAATTATTAACATTGAATTTACTGTTCCAAAGGATTGAAGTCCCAGTGTATCCAGGCCCAGTCTACGACAGATAAAGAATACAATTGACTCAGAACCAATGAAATACACAGTAATGGATTATGAAATAAAGGGGGAAAATTGCTATGTCAGGGAATCCTTATACTAACCATACCTAGCTCAGTGAGTAAAAAGATATGCCTGAATTTGCAAGGGATCCTACAGACAAAATGCACTTTCATATCAGAATGCCTTAAATTTCTATCATTCAGTGCTTAGAAATAAAGATTTTTACATTTAAAAAGCAGCAGCTGCTGCAATGTGAGGGAACCCTTATACAAACCCCACCTAGATTAATGGGTGATGAGATCCTACAACTATTCTCAATTCTGTTTCTATCATTTAATACTGACTTGTAGAAAAGCAGAAACATTGTCTAATTCACAAACAGCAGATGCTACATGAGGGAATCCTTTTACAAACCCACTCAACCCAAACTCCGACCGATGGGAGAATCCCTATTTCAAATTTGAATTTTAGCCCAAAGTTTTCCCTTGTAAAATATTTAATGACACACATTATCAAATCTATATCATGTAGCATAGGTTGCTATGTGAGGGAATCCTTACACAACCCCAATCCAGCTCAACAAGATAATGCACAACTGCAGGGGATGCTACTCTACATAATAAAACAAATTATCAAATGTTATCTGTCAGCAATATTTTAGAGTTTGACCAAATTTCTTATAATGGTACTTTTCACTCTATAGATCTAGGGTAGATGTGGACTCACTAACTACAAATTTGGTTATACAGTGAAACCTGTCTATAAAGACCACCCAAGGGAGACAAGAAAAGATGTCTTTATGTACAGGTTCCTTTACTACATGTTTAAATGAAAAACCATTTTCAAGGGAAACAAAAGATTTGGTCTTTGTGGACAGGTTGTCTTTCTAGACAGGTGGTTACTAAATCAAGTTTGACTGTACCACACTATCTGCCGATAGAGCACTTCAGGGCCAAGTTGCACAAAGATTATACAGAGGTTTTGCCCACAATGCATCGAGGCCTTGTCCCACTCTGCACTCCCATTTATTATCGATTCGCGGAAAGAAGATCCACGCTTTAATGACAGGTTCTCAAGTGAGACAAAGCATCGATAAAAAGAGCCTCGGAATCTAAAACGGGATTTGTTATCTCTGAAAACGAATCCTTGGAAAGTAGCAGAGATGGGTTCAGGGCAAATTCTGCCACTGCCAGCCTCCTTCTGTAACCTAATTTGCATTTACCTAAGTACACACTAAAAGAATGCCCCTCTCGTTATAAATTTAATATTGAGAATTGCAGCCCTTTTTTCCTTCTCCTGCACCTTCTCACTTTTCCTTCTTCTTTCCATTCCACTGCTATTTTTATTTCCAGACAATTTTCCTAAGTCATCCTACAGAATGCATCTCTCTTTTTATTTCAGTCTGTTACACTTCATGAATTCATGACAAGAACAGATTGTCCTTTTAAAAAGCCATTCATTTGAGGGGAGGGGATAGGAAGAGAAGTAGAGAGGACAGGAAGAGGACAGGAAGAGAACAGGGAGAGGAAGAGGAGAGGGAGGAGAGGGAGGGGACAAGGAGAGGGAAAAGAGGAGGGTATAAAGAGAGAGGGGGGATAAGGAGAGGGAGGGGTGGAGAAAGGGAGAAGAAGAAAGAGCGCAATAAGAGCTAGAGGAGATTTAAGAAGAGGGAGAGAATAGTTAGTGGAGAGGGAAAGTAGAGACAAGGGAAGAGAGAGAAATTACAAACTATTACAAAATATACCATTGTCCCTACAAATACTCAACAGAGAAAATAACGAGTGCAGCGATAGAACTTCTTAAGAACTACGCTGATATACAATATTACAGTATAAATACAGGCAACAATATAACTAATAAATTAGTACATATTACTATTAGGACAACATTAGCCTAATGGATATTCAAGGTCAGGAGGAAAAAAAAGTATTCTGGGAGAGGAACTGCCTATCAATGGCTCTTTGTATATAGATTCCCAACATTTAGACAGAATCATATTTCCTTGTCTAGGTCTTTTAATGGATATACGATATTGTCTCTTTTGCACGTTCTCTCTAGTTTACCAATCTCTCTCTGTCTGTCTGTTTCTCTGTCTTTGTGTGTGTGTGTCTCTCTCATTGCCGCTCTCTTTACCCCCTCCCTCTCTTTCTCCCCCATCTCTCCATCTCTCTATTCCCCTATATCTCTCCTCTTTCTCTCTATCTCCATCCTATGTTTATGGACTCACTTCGAGACCCTCTCTCTTCATTGGTACCAAGTATGTAGTAGACTCTATTAACTTCTCTCTCTCTCTCTCTCTCTATTGCTGATGTGCTCATACATGTTCCTTGAGTACCTCTCTCTTTATTTATCACCATGCAGCTACGTGCAATCCATCTTTCTCTCTCTCTCTCTCTCTCTCTCTCTTTCTCTCTCTCTCTCTCTTACACACCCCATCTCTCTATCTCTTATCCTCTCTCTCTCTATTGCTGATGTGCTCATACATGTTCCTTGAGTACCTCTCTCTTTATTTATCACCATGCAGCTATGTGCAATCCATCTCTCTCTCTCTCTCTCTCTCTCTCTCTTTTACCCCATCTCTCTCTCTCTCACTTACTCTCTCTCTCTCTCACCTACCCTCTCTCTTTCTCTCTCTCTCCCTCTCTCTCTCTCTCCCTCTCTCCCTCTCTTATCCTCTCTCCCTCTCTTTCTTACTCTCTCTTTCTCCCTCTCCCATCGCAAGCCAGCAAGTTCATCAATAAGCACGGGCTAAAAATAACTCTTCAAACACGAAGGGTAGCACAACCGCCGATTCTCTCCGTCTTCCGTCGCTCTCTGCATTACGCCTTCCTCTTTCTCATCGGACGCAGCTATTTTCGGCAGAATGTGATCTTTATTTAGCCACCAGGGGAAAGACAATAAGGCGAGCAAGTTTAAGTGGGCGTGGCGCTCTGATCGTAATGAGAATTGCCTATAAATAGGACTTGATTAAATGGTGGCGAAAGATCTCACTTTATATGGATTGTCGGGTCATAAAACTTCTATTTCCGTCTCAGATACAAACAGGGTCCGTTTCCAAAAGCCAAAGTCATAGTCTTTACAAGTCTTTATCAACACATATATCAGTCCATCCTCCCTAGACACATGGAAGTGCATGTTTTATAAGAGAGCTGACAATAATCATACGCTTCTCAGATAATCTGGGAGGACACTGAAATGCCAAGCTGTTTCATTTTACCAAGCATGTTGTACTTAATTCAAAAGGCCCCGGCACAGTAAGAGTTACGGGAAATCCTTAATACTGTGAAGGCTAATAAATAAAGACTATTAAGACAAAAAAGCGAGCTACACTTTATATCCTTTGTAAATTGTTTACCACGCAACAAATAAGAAATGTTGATCTAGCACAATGTAATAATAAGAATATATCAGAACAACATAGACTCATCGTGATAGCAACTACTTCAAAAAATCTATCGGGTATAGAAATTTCAAAGACCTTTTGCGTCACCTATAATTGAAATATTACAAGGAGGTATCACGTAATCTGATCAAGATTACTACGGTATATAAGACAGTGTATAGAAATTGCTGTGATTTGATTTTTCCTCATTTTTTTTACTGAAAAGCTCCAACACACATACACACACATATTCCACTGGTTAGCCTGAATGCCCTCATGTATTCATATCTCTTCATCCATACTCAAAATTTAATTACATTTTATTAAATTGACTTTTAGTTAAGAAATATCTTGTCACGAATTAACTATTTTTTACATACATTTTGCAGGATTAAGTGAGATCCATGTATTTCATTATAATCTGAACTGCCATATTAAGTAATATATGAGAGAATCCCTTTTGCAATGCATATTTCCAAATTAACTTTAAGGATTAAATGAGAACTTTGTATTTAATCGTAATCAGAAATGCCATATTAGGTCATATTTAGAAAATCAAACTGTTTGTGAAAAATTGTTTTTCACATACATTTTGAAGGATAAAATGTGAATTTTGTATTTCATTATGATTGAACCGTGCGATTGAACTTTAAGAACAAACTCCTAGATTAGAGTCACAATTTCTAAACCAAACCACAGATGCAAACAATTTTTTTTGGGGTGTAACCAATACTTTGTAGCCTTGAAATAAAAAGCATAACCACAGATTCAAACATATTATTTTGGGGTGTAACAATACTCCTTAGCCTTGAAATGAATATCAAAACCACATATTCAAACATATTATTTTGGGCGTAACCAATGCTTTGTAGCCTTGAAACAGTAAGTCTGAGTTCTGCAAGAATAATGATGGAAGTTTAAAATTTATTATGGATATGGTCTAAATCCACTATTATCCTTATCACCATGGAAACAATACTAAAGATGAAGATGTCTGAGAAAAAAAAAAGACTAAAAAACTGGATGCATGTATGAAAAACCTTGTAACTTCAAGCTCAAAACATCACTGGCTAAAAATACATGAAGTAAATATTCAAATTGTTTTATTTGAATAGCACTCAATTTGAAATAATACATAAATTATACTTTTAGTAATAGGTTCCAATTCCTGGTCCACACACATACATGGCATGCTTTTCAAATATCATTTAAGGTTCGCATCCTGAAGGGCACTGACTCGAAAATATTCACACAAAAAAAACATTAAAAAAAACACCTGAAAATTGTTTTAAATGGGTCTTTTTTTCGAGAAAAATGCCCCCTAATAATGGGAAGGGGTTAGGAGGCTTGAGTGGCACAGCCCCGTCCAAACTAAATCTGAATATCCCAACCCCCAAAGCCGGGGGGGGGGGTCACTGAATATTTGAATCAGGCATAAAAACGCTCAAATTGAGATAAACAAGATAAATGCAAAACATTTTAAACAAAGCATTAGAGAACGNTACAGGAAGAGGAAGATAGCAACAGGCATGACAGATAATTACAGCGATGTTGACATTGCGGATGCCAATTTGAGCCCGGGCTATTTCGGTCTGAGCAGATAGCTTCCGCCGACTGATATTACATCCCTGCTCTATCTATAGCATCCTCTTCTTTTGTTTCCATTCCTTCAATTAAAGGTCTGTAAATTCTACGAGCATGAGGTTGGTCTGAGATCTGGTAGAGGACTGCGTCTCCAGAGAAACTTGCTTTAGGTCATACAGTTAGTACGATGTACATGGTGGCGTTTCACAAAGATCCTAAGTTGAACTTATCTCTAAGTTTGACTTAACAATTTTTGGAAAGCCATAAGCATCTTTGAAAATATTTAGTACAAGTTATTTTAAAAGGCATAACATGTTAATTCAAATCATT
Organism: Hemicentrotus pulcherrimus; assembly: GCA_003118195.1. Classification (NCBI taxonomy): domain Eukaryota; kingdom Metazoa; phylum Echinodermata; class Echinoidea; order Camarodonta; family Strongylocentrotidae; genus Hemicentrotus; species Hemicentrotus pulcherrimus. Next base: position 64,350 of record BEXV01000234.1, on the reverse strand, counting down.
CATATTTTCTACTATCAAGGAGATTTCATGTTCTTGATATGAAAATTATGAAAAGTCTGAAATACTTGAATTTCGGTTTTGAATTTATTTTATTTCAAGGCTACAAATGGCTCTCCACAATGTTTAAGTTCAACAATTTCAAAATATTCTTCGGTTTTGGTTTGTAAAATTGCTCTATGACGGAGGCATCATTTTCGACTATGCGCAGTCAAACTTCCATCTAGTCTATTATATATTTGTATACTGTATGGTTTATATATGTCATTTCAATTTATTGATATTTGAGTGGGAAAATGAATAAAATGCGAAATCTTCCCCCTCCCCCCCCAAAAAAAAAATCAAATCAATATCTTTAGAAGATATGAAAACATTCCATACATTAACCCTCTGTCTACCAACCTTTCTTACTTCCGCATGCTTAATCAGGAACCAACCATTTCCTGTGAGCAAAGGGGTCATGAAAATGGATGTTTTGTAGTATCCTCGTCCTTTTCTACTTATTCACTTCTATCTTATACAAAATAGGGTTATTTATACATGTGGTTGTGCAAGGGCTGCAAAGTGGTTTTAGCGGGACTGTGAGTTACGGTAATTATAGGCAAAGGAAGTGTCGGAACACTGGATTTACAAGTCTCAGCAAGCCAAACGTTTCCTTATAATTCCACCCGAGCAGGTTTGTGGTGATAAAATGTGGTTCTCTAAAAATACAAAATAAACTTGATTTTCTTGCAGCAGGGTGAGATAAAAAGGTATGTGGGAGAAAGAGAGACATGTAGATTAAATCTGTTTGGTTTGAGTGGATGTCTAAACAATGGAAAAGGTTGGGAAAAGAAGTTTAGAAGAGAAAAAGTTGACACACTGCATGTACTAGTGATGAAAACAGTGTTTTGCTCTCACACATGTAATTACAAACACTCTCCAAACATTCATAAGGTGAGTAAAGAATTAAAAAAATTGCAATGCCATGAAGTCCTTCCTCCTTATACATAATATACATATATGAACACAGGAAAACCTCCCTTTTACAGGCAAACATGTCTATCAAAGCCTCAACAACAAAAAATTGACCATTGTAAACAGGTGGCCTTTCTAGACAGGTTAAACAACACATAGTTTTTTCTTCATAATGGTTTAAATAAGCGATTTTAATCTAACTTCATGTGCAAGTGTGGTTGAAGGTACAAAGAAAGTTGTTATGCCTATGGTCATGTCTTCTTTGCAATAATGGAAGACAATATAATCTTGTTTCGTTTTAAAGTGGATTAGAGGGTTAAATGACATTATAGGACAAATGGAACGTTTTCATTCTGGGAATGAACACATGTAATCTCATTTAAAGGATTAAATGATAGTGTTACACCAGAGGTCTATGTTTTCTTCCTAGTGTGAACACAACTAATCTAATTTAATGTGTCAAATTATAATGTTACAACGGTGGTCTGTTTTTGTTTCCACTTGTAAACACAACATATAAATATCCCCCACATTCAAAGGTGGAGACCAGGATAAAAATGACTCTATAATGCAAATGGCCTTTTCTTATTCCCAAATATGAACACAACAAAATCACATTACATACATAAGTGAAGTAAAGGGTTGAATGAAATTATAATGCAATTGGACTGTTTTCTTCTCCATACATGAACGCAGCACCACCTCCCCACATTCACAAGTGGAGTAAAATGTTACATGAAATTGTAAAGTGGAAGGTGTACTTTGCATAAATGAACTAAAGGTTTAAATGATATTTTCATGCTATTATTTGTTTTCTTCTCCATACATGAACACAACATAATCTTGTATCATTGTAAAGGAAGCAATGACATTATAATGCAAACTAATTGTTTCTATTCTCAACATGTGAACACAAACAAACATGTGAACACAAACAAATCTCATTCAAATGTGAAATGAAAGTAATACCCCCGTGGTCCATTTTCTTAACCAAATACGAACACAACAAATCTCATTTAAAGTCATAGTGTGACACTAGTGGTCTATTTTCTTTTCCACATGTTTAACGATAAAGTCTTTCACACTTACTGTATATGTGTGAATGGATTAAATGATTAAATGAATTCACACTTACTGTATATGTGTGAATGGATTAAATGATTAAATGACATTATCGCAAAAATGGCCTATTTCTATTCATTGCATGTGAACACATGTGAACACAGCATGCTCTCCCCACATTCATAAGTGGTGTAAAAAGGTTAAATGAAATTGTAAAGCCGACTGAGTGTTTTTCTTCTCCGCGGGAAGCGAAGAGGGTTAACTACTCTGAGTCGCCCGTCGTAGAACGGATGTGGCATGCAGTACCCCTCGCTGAGGAATGCTCAAACCAAACAATAATTGATTTTACAAAGTAGGATATCTTGTGAAGGGTACTCATGGTTAAATCACTGTCAGAGTGCATCAGCAATACAGAAAATCTCTCACATACCACAAACACTTGAATTTCTTCAAACATTTGCTCAGGAATTTCTGATTTTGACTCAAGCTCCTTAAGGAACTGTTCAAGTTCAGTTGGTGAATATGTGAAGCCCGCATGGAAAAGAATTTGTTATGTAATATTCTTTTTGGGGGTTTATTACAAGCTTTATTTGAGTTATTTCTTTTCAAGATCAAGTGTTTTCCACATTTACTAACACTCACATTGAATTCATTGATGGTTTGTTTGTTTTATATGACTACTACAAAAGTGTGTGTATGCTTATAATTAAGCACCCAGGGAAACAACAGCTTTGAGTCCTCTCTGAGGGGATATATACTTCCAATTAAAAGAAGCCTTCTTTTATTTTGACCCCAAAAGAGCAATTCATCTGTTTTTTCTTTTCCTGGCTTAATTGCAACTAGGATCTTTCACAAGTGAATTCGATGAATTAAATAAAGCTAATTAAAAATCAAGATCTACGAGAGGCGTTGAAAAGCTTCATAGCCTAACTGTGAAAGAGCAAGTTATCACGTATTATGAATATTTCATCTTTCCCATTACAGGTGACTAGATTTAAGTTCAGGCACACGTACCCCACCTAGNGAATTGGAATTCCTGGGACTTTGAAAAAATGACTATGTCAATGGATGTTGTTCAGCAACATGCAGTCATCAATTCTATGGTACTCCAGGGGGGGTGTTTCACAAAGATCCTAAGTCAAACTTAACTCTAAGTGTGACTTAAAAATTATGGAGAGCCATTTGTAGCCTTGAATTTAAATATATTGACTTTTCATAAATTCCACAGGAAGAACAGAAAATCTCCCATGATAATAGAAAATATGAATGATTTGGATCAAATTGTTATGCCTTTTAAAATAACTTTTACAAAATATTTTCAGAGATGCTACGGCTTTCCATCATTTTTAAGTCCAACTCAGAGATAAGTTCAACTTAGGATCTCTGTTAAACACCCCCCAGAAGAAGGAGATGAAGGATATCCATGAGGAGCTGATGGCAACATTAAGGAGACAATGCTCTTGCTTACAACAGAGTAAAGAAACGAGCAGTTCTCTTCAAAGCTGGTTGGTAGAGCGTTTGATTACGACCCACGCAGTGATCGCTCATTCTCTTGTACATGGCAATAAGATTGAGAAATCTCACAAATTATATTCAATATTAACCAAGGGCCCGTTTCACAAAGCCTTTTTTCAATGACAAATATCAGTGACAAATCTGCTGATAACCAATCAGAAGCAAGGATTTCAGTAGCTTATAACAACAACTGTCATTTGCCACTGATGACAAGTTTTGTGAAAACACCCCCCTGAACTCATTTAATATGTTCTCTTTAATTTGGAGAAAGCTGGATTAGCGAACAGACTTTGAGGGGATCCTTTAAGACCAGACAGTGGGAAGAGGAGATTGATGCGCTGTTATTACTCGACCATCGGGGGCGCTAGTGACGTAAATACCATAGGTCATATTCGACAAGTACTGTCGCTTTGCTTCAGGGAAGAAACAGAGAATCATATGAAGACCGGTCGTCGAGCCCAAGGATAGGGAAACAGAAATGATTGAAGACTGTCGGCTTGATTATGAATTCATTTCATTGATTCAAATGCACAGTCATTTCCTGATTCAGATAAGCGGTATCATTTGTTGAAGATCTTGATGAGAATGGTCAATATTGCCCATTGAAAGGACATGAAATCTGGAAAGTGAAGTTGGTCTTGGGAAGGCTAAGAACAAATAAAGATCATCGTTGTTCAAATATTTCTTGTGCATGGCCAATTACGGTAATGATACAATAATCATTGCGTCAGCAAAGATGATGATGAAGATGGTGGTGATGTTGATGGCAATTGATAATGGTGGTGTTGATGGTGGTCGTGTAAATGGTTGTGGAGGTGATTGTGGTGGTGGTAGTGGTATTGGTGGTGGTGATGGTGGTGGTGGTGGTGGTGGTGGTGGTGGTGGTGGTGGTGGTGGTGGTGGTGATGGTTGTGATGGTGGTGGCAGTGATGATAGTGGTAATTATGGTTGTGGTGAAAAGTGTGGTGGTAGTAGTGGTTTTGGTGGTGGTGGTGGTGGTGGTGGTGATGGTGAGGGTGCTGTTGGTGTGGTGGTGTTGATGGTGGTGGCAATGATGATAGTGGTAATTACGGTTGTGGTAGAGAAAGTGGTGGTAGTAGTGGTTTTGGTGGTGGTGGTGGTAGTGGTGGTGCTGTTGGTGTGGTGGTGCTGTTGGTGTGGTGGTGTTGATGGTGGTGGCAGTGATGATAGTGGTAACTATGGCTGTGGTGGTGAGTGTGGTGGTGGTAGTGGTATTTGTGGTGGTGGTGGTGGTGGTGGTGGTGGTGGTGCAGTGGTGATGATGGTGGTGGCAGTGATAGTGTAGTAACCGATGATAGTAGTAATAGTGGTTGTGGGGATGGTAGTTTTTTATGATGGTTTGGCTGCTGTTATTAGAAGTAGTGAAGTTTATAGCTGTTATATATCATATGACAGGAATGATAAAGTCGAACTTCACAGGAAAAGCATTTAAACAAATCAAAAGACCATTCAATCAATCCCTATCTCCGATTTCATCTCCTACCTACTGATGTGCAAAAAACATTCAACAGATGAAAATATAAAAAAACAAGTACAATATCCTCTGTACCCATGAACATTTTTGACATTGCAACAAACCAGTCCATCAGCAACAATAAAAAATTAAAACATTCCAGTATTCCTACCATGTTTGATCATAATATACATGTAGGCCTGCCTATACATTTTTTTTCTGAGTGGAAACAAATTAAACCCACACAAAATACAGACCACTCATTACTTTATTGATACAATTTTAAGAGAATGTATGTAACACCATTCCTAATGGTATGAAATTGGCAAATAATTGTACTAAATGGCTTCACATCATAAGCCATTAGCATTATGCTAATGTATGACAGCGCCATTCGATGCTGTATACACAATATGCAGTGCAGCGTTGCATGTACTAAGCACCACACACGATGTACTGCCTCCATTGCTATCTGCAGTACATCACTCTAACATCCCGCTGCTTGTGATTTCAGTTGCAAGTTAGCGTAGGATGATCGGAGGCAACAGTCTGCAGGGGGTCTGGACTGAGCAACAGATGGCGCTGTGTATGATCAGCGTCTGTTGACAAACGAGCTCCATATGCTACGGTATTTGACAGCAGAAGATGATGCTAAGGGCCATATATGCATTAATGTATTCAGTGTTTGATATTACAATTATATAAGCACACATGAGGACATTGTCTCATGCTAGAACATGTTCGAAAAATGTTAAAAATGAAGCAATTAATATTTACAGCAAGCATAATTTCTAGGATCGATGGGTCAATCTAAACTAAATTGAGAGAACTAAGGATGTCTATGATAATAACTCAAGTGCTTTTATCTTATATTTCCATTGAAGCTTTTATTGTAAGAGAATATTTTTAATGACTTCACAAAAAAAGTGGCAGACCTTCGCTCCCTGTTCAATTTGTGCTTTACATACATGTAGGTTGACAAAACATACAAAGCTCGCCAGTACATGTACATGTAGCTACCCAAAGAGGGCAGTCTTTAAAATGGCTACATACAACCGATTGAATCTCTTGTACAGCGATGCCTTATATAAATAAAACAAATATGTACAAGCTAATATCCATCAGTCATCTGCTATCACAAAGGGAAAAGACTTTTATTGAGGTTGTACAACATTTGGACTTCAGAGGGCGCTCGACAACTTACACAGCTTGCTAACATCAAATGATCTTGGGTTTTCTCAAGACAACCCTGGAAAAGGGTAAAATGTGTGAAAATTGCGCTAGAAATACATTGCCCTTCTGAAAAGCATGATGTGTTCATCAACGTTAGTCTGAAGTTTAGTAATGGTTTCATACACCCACAATAAATGCTAGTTATGGTTTCATTTACACCTGTGATCTATTTCACTGTGAATTAAGTATTTCAGAGGCAAACACTATTTGATTCCTTCAGGCGAGATTCCTCTTGAAATCTACTTCATATTCCATTTCCATTTCTGTTTCCTTAAAACAGCACCTCCAAATGTTCTACATTTTTGTTGATATTTTGTCATAACATTAAATTTGTGTGCGATTCTAAGACCTCACAACAAAACAAATTGTCTACGACATAATTAAGCATTCAAGCAATCAAGGATGTCATGTGATTAAACAATAACAATAAATAATTCATTTGCTATAAATCAGCATTAATAAATTGTATTATACCTTTAAGAGTTTCTCCAAAATGCAACCTCCTAACAGTTAACCAAGTTAAAGGTATTACAAAGTTTTGGGAAATATTGAAAAATGGGTGGATAGTGATTCTTTACAATTTTGATATATTTGGATGCCCCTGTGGATGTATCAAAAGCACTAGAAATTTTAGACCCTAAAACACTTCTGCTTTCGAGAAAAATTGAATATAAAGATTTATCGGTGCTCCCGATAAATGTTGATGAATTTCAAAAAGCTCCTACGGCCGTACAATGGTAGCTGCGACCATGAAAATCTCAGAATATGTAGTTGTGGTATATAATTTCCGAACGGGAATAGCTGATCGGTCGATTTTAGTCAATAAACATTGTTTTATAGCTTAATTAATATCTTGACCTTGAGAGGGAGCTATTCAACATAAAGTGTTTATTATTTACAATTTCATAACTTTAGAGTCGATTTCGACCGCGACAACGATCACTGAATAATATTGGATCGCATATGCTTCGAATATGTTCATTTGAACCAAATTCATGACCCCATACCAAAACTTTGTATTACCTTTAAGCTTTGAGAAACACACACACAGAAAGGGCAATAATATAAAAAGACAAAGAAAATCTTGTTTTCTTTCATTCTAAAGTTCAAAAGAAACAACAACTACATAGATATTTGAATCTAAACAAATTGTTTTCATCCTCAGAAAAAAAATGAAAACGCCCCTTGACCTTCAAAGAAATGAACATCATTATACAAAATTTTGCTTCAAGTGAGTGAAGGTTTCCAAGAACCTCAAAAGAACCGTAATAATGAGAGACAAATGACGCAAATAGATAAAGGACTCTGTACCTTATTTCATCTTAAGCTTCAAACGAATGAAAAAAAAAACCCTGAGAGCGAGAGAAAAATACACAAATCTACCACCACTTGAAAAATAGATAAAAGACTGCCTGCTTTCCCATTCTCTTTCATCATTTTATCCCAACAAAAGGTCATACCACCAACAGAAAATGAAAAATTACCATGATAATCCTAATGGATGATGAACATCTTAGTTGTTTTTTTCATCCTAGCTTTAAAAAGAATTGAAGAGACCCTAAGAAACGGTTGATGAATCCCAGGTAGGGTTGTCATGGCGATAGGCCAAGTCATTATTGAATCACCTTTTCAGGTGCTGCTGCTGCTGTTTTCTGTCTTGTGCTTCTACAGCCTCTATCTTCCTGCAGATGTACAAACACATTTGCGCCTGTAGAACCTTTAAATAGCTCGCAGTATGAGGGTCATTACTTGTAATCTCACTAATGGTGTACTACAGACTTATTTGAGGATTTTCCAGAGTATCCTGATGCTCAATATTTGTTCCTATACACACTCCCTCCCATTCAGGCACTGGTAAAGTGGTGATTCTCTAAAGATTTTAATATATATTATTTATTTATATGCAATAAATATAATTTTTACGTGCCACACTGTTTCCAGTTCAAGATTTATCTTTTTCTGTGTCCAAAGGATTGTCTTGAAGTCAATCAAGACCAGATTTTGGTAGGTTTGCAAAGCCATTGTGTAGCAAAAAGCAACCCTTCCATTGCGTTGTGCGTATTGAGTACTGTTTTGTGCAAAAGTGCACGTATGGCAAATGAGCAACCCTACATGCAGAGAGGCAAAGATGGAAACCAAAGTGTAAAACACTACATGAATCCAGAATATCAATGTTATCATTTACAGTGAAAATACACAAGGTGTTGTGAATGAATCCCATCTGGACAACTCTTTGAACAAAGATTAAAAAAGAGCTGTGTTGAATAAAAATCAGTTTGCACATAAGGAGACAAACAAATTTGCATAACTAATGCAGAAAGATCATACTTTGAGGAATATCATAGTTGTCAAAAATTAAAAAAAATACCAAATCAAGTTTTCAAAAACCATATATACAGTACAGAGTTCTTGCATGAATAATAACGGAAGCCTCAAACTCTGGTATTATCTTATTTTCAATTCAAACTGGAAATAATAAATTTGTACTACAATTATGCAAAAAACACCTTTGCAGTAATGTTCTTAATTTCTAGCAAACAATTACATATATAAGCTTCTATATACTTTGTTTTACTGAATTCNATGAGAGTTCTTAACCACTGAAAAATTGCTATAAATCGTCACTTGCCCGATCGGGCAAGTGATTATTTTTTTTGCTTGCCCGACGGCTCAATTTGGTTGCCCCGGGCATTCGGGCCAGCGGGTTTGTCGCGCCCTGACCCTTCCATTACTTTGTGCGTATTGAGTACTGTTTTGTGCAAAAGTGCATGTATGGCAAACGAGCAACTCTACATGCAGACAGGCAAAGATGGAAACCAAAAAACACTGCATGAATCCAGAATATCAATGTTATCATTTACAGTGAAAATACACAAGGTGTTGTAAATGAATCCCATCTGGAAAACTCTTTGAACAAAAATTTAAAAAGAGCTGTGTTAAATAAAAAAATACATTTGCACAGTAGGAGACAATTTTTTTTTTGCATAACTCATGCAGAAAGATATGTACACCTGTACTTTGAGGAATATCATAGTTGTCAAAAATTAAAAAAAATACCAAATCAAGTTTTCAAAAACCATATATACAGTACAGAGTTCTTGCATGAATAATAACGGAAGCCTCAAACTCTGTTATTATCTTATTTTCAATTCAAACTGGAAATAATAAATTTGTACTACAATTATGCAAAAAACACCTTTGCAGTAATGTTCTTAATTTTCAGCAAACAATTAAATATATAAGCTTCTATATACTTTTTTTTACTGAATTCTTTTACTTCTAACACTAGACACATAGGATTATGCTGCCATTTCACAATTGTTTACATGTACCACTACTGGTTTGTTAACACTGATTTTTTTTTCTTTCTTTCTAATAGGTATTTCTTCCTAAATTTTCTACCCTTGTCTAACTGCAACGTCGAACAGTGCAAATGATGTCATGACATGACATAACAGTTCAATCAAATAAGAACTTTGAAAGTGCTGCAAAATAAGGTACAATTAGAGAGGACAAAATGAAAATATGGTAAAAGTAGAAAACACGATGAATAATTGTGGCATTTTTATTACCTCTTTTGTGAAAGGGTAGACAATGATGATTTATTCTTGATTTTCAGAACTTTATTGATTATTCAAAATAGACATATAAATTGATCTATAAGGGTGTGAGAATAAACATACTGGTACTCTTTTTAATAAAACACAAATCATATTGTCTCAAGGATTCCATGAAAAGGTAAAACAAATTATATCACTGTGGCAAGCACTCAAAGAAACACACTGGGATATAAACGGTTTCATGTTTTGTTTGATTTTGTTTTTTTCCCTCTTCATTCTTGCATTTTACTCTAATTAACCAGCAGTTCTCAAAACAAGGAACATATTTTTTTAAAACAACATAACAAAATTGTCTCAACTTACCAATAGCTCCCTCTACGGCAATGAAGCCGTGCTCCTTCTTGTCGACCCGTGCTGTACATCATTTTTGCGTTAATCCAAAACAAAGTTTCCTGGATCCACCAAATCTCTGCATTACAACAGCCTCAAAAGGCATTTCACTTGGCACTTAGGTGTACATGTAGTCATAAAAGGGTTGAATTGCTTAGAAAACGTCGCTGAAGTCATAATAAACGATGGAAATAGTCGTGTTGATTCGCTACAAAAATATCTTTGTAGAAGGGCTGTGATCCAACAGATTAGAGAATACACGTGGGTGTTCCACAAAGAAAATCATTCTGATATTGTTGATCCTGTGGGTGTCATGTCTCGTCAGTTATGAGCGATGCCAATTTGAGCTATTAGGTAGAAGCATTACAGAGTTAACGACTTGATGGTACTATGTCAGGTTCCACGGGGCCTCCGTAAGATATGTACAGAGTTCAGATTGCGAGGCTCTGTGTGCGTGAGTGAGTGGGAACTTAGTGAAAATCTTCAAATCTTGTATATAACAACAGTAGTCCAGATATTATACAGACAAGAAAGATAGAGGTAAATTAAGACATACAATAAAGAGACATGTCTGACTCTCAAACAAATAGAAAGTGAAATAGATGGAAAAAAGAAGAACTGAAATTTGGAGGAGAAATGAGAGAAACAGAAAAAAGGGAGTTACAGATAAAGATATTCATCAAGTACCATATCATCCCTATTGAGCCAGAAAGAGAGAGAAAAAGAGAGTGAGAGAGAGAGAGAGGGAGAGAGAGAGAGTGGGGAAGGGACGGAAGAGGAGACAGACAGACAGACAGACAAATAAACAACAGTTCATCTATAAAGAGCTAGATGGGGTGATCAGACCCAGCCAAAGGCACTATAAACCATCTGGAAAACATCCCACCTTAATGTAATAAACCTCCTGGTGCAGCCAAATTATGAGTATGAATGCAAAATATCTATCAGATGAAACCATAAACATCGTCGTACATGTACATATGCAATGGTAAGTATCTAACACAATCAAAGGAGGAGATATGTGTAGATGTGAGTCGACTGCAGAAGGTATTATTTCTTGAATATATGAGCCCCTTCTCTTCATCCATATACCCCCTCCTCCTACACAATGTACAGCCTCCCCCTCTTCCTAAACACGTACCCCCTTCTTTAATATCCAACTACTCATACATCTCCTTTCATTCCAAAATCAAATACAGCATCCTTTACCCCTTCCTCCTACGAGCATGCTCCCCCCCCCCTCTCCTCCTAAAACAACAAATGAATAAATATACATATATAAGTTATTTTCTTTCCATAATACTCTTAGCTTTCTGTCATTTTCCCTACAACTATCCCTCCTCCTGTTCTTTCATTCGTTCACATCAGCTATTTTCCCCTCGTTTCCTTTTTCTTGATATATTCATCTTCTTCTTCTGGCCCATTTCCTTCTCTTCCTACCTCTCCTCTCCTCTTCTCCTTCTACCAAAGGCCTGTCTTCACTATTTCGAGATTGCCAAATATCCAGCTATTTGAACTATCCCGATCGAAAACTATCCAGCTATTTGCGTCTTCATTAGACCAAAGTAGCAAATTAGCTGGATAGTTGGTCGGGATAATATCCCAAGATATATCTCGGTCTAGTTTGCAAAATATCCCACTATTTCTGAACTAGCGGGATAGTTTGCGACCGTCATCATTAGACCGAAGTATGGAGTCTAATATCCCGATCCCATCATGCACAATGATTTCCGGTTTGCTCATTCGATCTATACTGCTCAGCGCGCAAGTACAACCACTGACCTCGAGTAAACACGGAAAACCGCAAACTAGACCGAAATATCTTTGGATATTATCCCGACCAACTATCCAGCTAATTTGCTACTTCGGTCTAATTAAGACGCAAATAAGCTGGATAGTTTGCGATCAGGATAGTTCAAAATAGCTGGATATTTGGCTCGAGATAGTGCAGACACGCCTCAAGAGGACATAATTTTACCACAAAAACCTTGTTGCTCACAAAGTTATCCTAATTGGCATTTCTTCTGCGTGAATGAGATATACTGAAATGCACGAGCGTGGATTTTTCAGACTGAAAACATGGTTGAATGAGAATTCATTTGCAATAACGTTTCATGTCATGAGGTTTCTTTCCTTTGTGCTAACATGTTTGCAATACACCACATTAAACATGAATTCCATCCTAATTCCAACCACAGAAAACATGGATGATTGCAAAGTTATTTGCAATGACGTTTTATGTCACATCGCTTCTTTCCTCTGTGCAAACACAAACAGGCTTGAAATACATCACAGACATGGATTCCACCCACTGTAAACATGTATGAATGCATAGTTATTTGCAATGACGTTTCATGTCATCATGATGCTTTCCTGTGTAAGAACAGACTTGAAATACACCACATAAACATGCATTCCAACCAATCTGAAACACGGTTGATCGAAAAGTTAGTCGCCTTCGTCGGTTTCTAGAAACAGGCGGTAACAGATTCCTTGCTTATCCAATTACCTCGTGCATCAGTTCTTCAAGTTTCAGCTTATCCCAGACTATTTGAATTTAATTTGAATTCTTAGCACTCCTGACAGGCGATTCATTATGCAACAGGGGTGATAACAGAGACGTCACTCCGAGTCAGGATAACATTAAACATAAGCTTCACAGATCACACAGCGAATGCAGGCTTGATTGTTGATGTTTATTTTTACCAAAGTGCTAAGAATTTTTAAGAGAAAGCAATGAATTTATGTAGATGGATAAGTTAAATGCACTAGGGAACCTACCATTTAAAAGTGCACAAATCACCAAATAATATATGTTGGTCTGTATGTTAGTATTTTCATGTCGTAATACTATGTTCACTTGGGAAACTTCAAATTGTACATCTATCAAAACATTAATTTCCCTTTTTAAATGCACTCTTAAATCAATAGTTTATATAGTGGACATAAATCACCCCTTCCTCCATGCCCTTTCCTCTCTTACCCCCTCACCTCCCACCCCCCCCCCCCCCCCCC
>BEXV01000234.1:27452-40021 GCA_003118195.1 Hemicentrotus pulcherrimus | reverse complement strand
CGGGTCAAACGGCGCTGAGCAGCTGCGAAGAGACAAGGCCTTTATCGTGAATCGTGAAGTGTAGATAAACGCGACATCCCGTGAATCACGATCGTATAGTGGGGTTTGATAGTGGGGTTTGATAGTGGGGTTCGATAGTGGGGTTCGATATGTACATATCTAGCGGCAAGCCTAGATAAACGCGCCCCTAATCCACTTGAAACAAATACCCAAGGCACACATTTGGTACAAGTAGTTCATTATTTCTTCATTTCTCCCAACTTTCTGTTTCATTCAAGATAAACTTGACTTCTGGTCATGCGATTGCATATTAAAAGAAACTGTGCGGAAGTGAGTGGAAAGGGTTGATCATGTAGCAGATAAGTATTGGTGTATAATGTGAGGCTTTGGAAACATCAAATTGTGAAGTAATTAAGTGGCCCAGACTTGCTAAAAGTCACATGAACTGTGCATAGAAATGTGTATATTGGACTACACAAAGATCTTGATGGTGTGGTCCCCAATCTTGAGCTGTCTTTTTTCATATAATTTGAATATGAGGAAATTTGAAGAGTCATCATTTTCAGGGGACAGATTTTCTACAATACTCTTCAACATTAATTAAAAAAGAATGAAGAACAGAAAACTCACAAGATATTTTTCACCTCTTCCCAGAACTAAACTTTCTCTTTAAGCTAATAATCACAACTGAAAAGGGCGGGGAATACCGCAGCTCCAAATGTAATCGATTCCAAAACTCTGCACAACAACTCTCCCTATTTCCTTTCATCTTTTCTTGCGTGGCCAACTTGCATCTGTCTTCTTGCCTCGTTTCCCCGTCGCTCATGCCAGCCCTCCTTTGCTTCGACACATTAATATCCCATCTGGATCAATCGCAGACCTTTCGAACAAAGACAGCATCATAAAATATTCACGCTCGCACTGATAGGGGGATGAAAGAGCTGCCGCGCTGGAATTAATGTTGTCACAAGTCATGCATGATAATGGTAGTTCGCAAATCACAAACCTCTTTTCGAGAGGAATATTATACACATGTCGACGGAGTACGTTTCCTCATGCAATATTTCTCCAGAAAAATTAGACTTTTACAGTTCTATGTCCTGATTATCTATTTATGAAAACAGTTGAGTCGAGAGAGGACAGAGTCATGATGAAATTATAGTGAAACCTTTATATTAAGATCATTCAAGGGAGACACAAAAAGTGGAATTTATGAGCATAGAGTCTTTATTTACAGGTTCCTTTAGTACATGTTTTAATTAGAAACTATTTTCAAGGTAAACCTAACATGTGGTCTTTATAGACAGGTGGTCTTTCTGTACAAGTGATGGCTAAGTCATATTTGACTCTATAACACCATACAGAAAAACAAATATATTATTCAGTTTCTAATCATAAGAAAGTCATTATCTACTTGCCAAATCGTAATTCCCCTTTTCTCTGAAAACAGTATCTTACGATCTGCACAGCATATTTTGTTTTAAATTAATGATTTTCTTTTGCATCTTCATCTTCTTGTTATTGATCTATGTATATCAAATATAATCAAATATATATTATACCATTATGTACAATAAAAAGAGCCTTCTAAAGAAATTCAATTTCTTTTGGTAATCCACCGGCATATGCTTCCTTTATTTTATCTTTAGTATTGTATTTATAATGTGTTTTGTTTCCCTGCATTCGGCTTTGTTATTTTTATACTCCTTTATGTTCCTGGAAATCATATAAACATACAGTTTGTTTATATCTTGGTTTGTGGATAAAAATCTGGGCAAAACATATTGGAAACTATTGTTAGGTTACACATTTATGCATAAAGTACAATTTCATTCACCCTTTTTCTTAAACTTTCTTCCCATGAATTCTAAAGAATGTTTGCTATGAATGACTATCAAAGGAAATGTGCTGGTACAAAGAGGGTACTGTAATTGTAAACTCTGCAAACAAAACAGAAGATAACACATTCCAATTTCTCTAAAACGTTTATACTTATCTGTTTTAAAGTCCCATTTTCCCCTTTGTTTTTTTTTTTCTTCAAATCTACCTCTATGAAGGGTGTACATACAGGAGTTTAGGTTTACAAATCTGACATTTGAGTTGGCCAAATATATTATCTCCAGGAAAGATACAGATTCTTTTCCTTGTTTTATTATCATGAGCAGAAGAAATGAATACGTTTAAATCACACCTCCAGAAATCCATACACTCTTTTCTTCAAAGTCGTTCATGGTTCACCTCAATCTATCTTGTTCTAAAAAGACAATTATTTAGCCCCGAAATCTAAGGATATCGGTGTGTTAATACAGTCTCTAAGTTTCAGAAGTTGTTAACTATTTGTATTCATAAATTCATACAACCAGTACGCTTTAAAGGCAGATATACATTGCCCTATATAATCTCTTGGAGTATTGGTTTCTTTCTTCTCCTGAAATTGGAGATTTTGAGTAAAAAGTAAAATCAAGCATCAAACAATCTGATGTCCTTTTTATAGAGTCATATGTGGAAATATGTTTATCCCCTTTGTGGCAAGAAATCCAAATTTCATAATTCTTTCAAGCTGAACCTCAAACTCTATATTGTTATCAGTAATTCAAAATTGTGAGTTAGTTTCCCAAACAGTCAGTGTTATATAGATGAAAACATTCAAATGGGCTACCATAGTGAAATATTAATAAATAATAAAATCAATATAAATAAAATAATAGTAATATTCTTTGACTTTCTGAAAATCATTCCACATTTTATGGTTTTGCTCAATAAAGTTTGATTTAGAGCCAATACAAAAGGGCAAATATTTCTGCACACACTGCATCCATAACTTTATTACATTTGATGTCAGGAATATATAAAAAAAAATACAAACAAGTCTTTAAATTGGCAGTACATTGAGAGATTCAAAATCATTGTTTTTCAATCAAAATTTGCAATTTGTTCAACTTTTTTCTCACACTTTTGCTCACCTATGATGTTTTCAGAGACATTACATTTTGTTCCAACAATGTATCAATAAAAGAAAATCATTGTTGCCAATTTGAAGGACAATATGTGACCAATTTAGCTATCAAAATAAACCTAGTCCTGAAAGGGTTAATGTAGAGCTAAGACCCTTCTTCTAGATCAAAACAGACAATATCAACATTAAAGATAAAGTTGAGTTCTGGTCATGTGATTGCATTGTGAAAGAAACGGTGTGGAAACGACCAGAAAAGGTTGATCATCTAGCATATAAGATTTTGTGTGTATTGCACTTCTGGAATCATCAAAATGATAAGAAATTTGGCAAAGTCTTGGTAAAGTTACAAACATTGTACACAGAAAGATGTATATGGGACTGCACGAACACATGGTGTAAAAATCCTACCCCGGAGTTTTACGATGTTACATGACATGACATATTTACAATATGAAGGCATTTGAAGAGCCATGCTTTCTAGGGAACATGTCTTATCTTATGTTCTTCCGCACTTGCATAATAGGAATGATAACGCTCACAAATTATTTTTCACCTCTTCCCAGAACTCAACTTAATAATACAAACTGAGAAACACTGCCCTAACGGCATATGGGCAGCTATAAAATATAGCCCAGAACCCATTAAATCTATTAAGCACTGACAGGAAAAACTGAAAGAGACATAAATAACAAAGCAGAAGATCTGTTCATATTCTATAAGGCTTTGATTTATCAAATACAATGGGAAAGAAATTACTATGATGGGAAAAGAGATTATTTTTGTATTTCATAATATTTTGAAGGTTTCATAATTAAATGTAATTTCACTGCTCTACACGTCTCATATTGAACAAAGAGTAATTTCTTCCACATCAAAAAATTATAACTTCAAACACGATCACTATTTTCATAATATATATTTAAGGGCCAGGTTCAGTACAATATTATATGCCTTAGAAATCATGTTTGGATTACACACATGGAATACCCTATTGTCTCGCTTACCAAATTCAATGGGTGAAGCATAAGGCTCTTGGAATTGCCCTAAATTGGTCTTTCCAAAGTTGCTCCAAACGATCATGCAGCAGTTTTGATTTTATCCGAGGTATAGAGTCATCCTGGTCATTTTCACATCCCAACAATTTTGTGTTTTTTTTGCTATTTTCTCTATATCTGTATGGTATTTCCTAGAAAACTTGACTATTCATCTTCATTTTTCTTTTGGAAAAGAATGAAAAAACAGACCCCACCCCCATCCCCCCCCCCAAAAAAAAATCTTCTGCTTAGGAACTGGAACAAGAAATAGATGTTAAATATATTCATAGTTCAAAAAAGTATTTTAGAAAAACACATTTTGTGCCATTTTCCACTAATTTTTGAATAGTTTTAGATTAGTTTATTATGGCTAAGTCAGTGTTGTGGTTAAAATTGAGCTTTAGGTCTAGGATTAGAGTTAGGTTTAGAGTTGGGTCCAGGGCTGATTAAAGTAAGAGTTTTGTTAATGTATAAAACTGACATAGGAACAAGTGTAAACAAACCTGGGGAGTGTTTCACAAAGATTTTTAAGTTGAACTTATCTTTAGGTTGGACTTAACAATTATGTAGAGCCATTTGTAGCCTTGAAATAAAATAAATTTAAAAGTGAAAATTCAAGTATTTTAGACTTTTTATAAATTACACATCAAGAACATGAATGTTCCTTGATAATAGAAACTATGAATGATTTGAATCGACATTTTATGCCTTTTAAATAACTTTTACAAAATATTTTCAAAGATGCTAACGGCTTTCCATAATTGTTAGGGTCCAACTTAGAGATAAGTTCAACTTAGGATCTTTGTGAAACACCCCCTGGTAGTATGACACCCCATGTATGAACAAGGCCTTAAGGTTAGCCATTTCAGAGCAACCAACCCATTTAGATGGTATAAAGGCTATAAGCCACCATCAATAACTATGATAATGTCTAAGTATTAGGTATCAATAAATGAGCTAATTGCTTAAGTAGCTCATCAGAGTAATGGGTGAACAGATTTACGAGCCTTTTTTGAGAGATGAGCTAAGATATAGTGTGGTTAGCCTACTTCCAAGTCATAATGACTTTCTGTTGTGATAATCCGTCTCATTGTGGTAAATTGAACTCCATCTCCAATATATCATCATTTTTTAACTTGAGTAGGGGTTGGTCTGCAAGGACAGACTCTAGTACATATGACACTTAACCACAATTCCTAAAGCCTTGGGCAGAGCCTATTCTGCCACTTTCTGGCCAAGCAGCTTCAGTATAAATTCTATTGTAATCTCATTTTGCAGACACTGGCCGCGTTAATGCTTCATTTTTGAAGGCAGAATGAGCGATTTGTAACGCTCATCGTAAACGCTCATCGTAATCGCAGTTCCACTATGTACTGTTTATGCTCACTTATCTGGCTCCTATAGGCAATTCTCTGTGTGTGGCCTTAATTGGTCTTCCAGCTGGATTCGCAAACCTTCACTGTGCATGCTACGTAGACCCACTAGAAGTCAGTGCGTTGACCCCATTTAAACGTGTTTACAAATTGTAAACGCATCTTTTTGTCAGTTTACGATCGGCGATCATGATCGCCGTTTTTCGGTGATTCTACAAAAGTGAGCATGAACGCAACAGTGTTTTAAACTAAACGCGTAACAGATGCCTGATTCTGGCTAGAAAAAGTGAAGCATAAACACGCCCACTGTTACACACAACGACTGATGAGGGTTGCACCGGCAAACTGGGTCGTCTACACACATGTAGTTCAGAATAATTATTGAATTTCCAATATGAGAGGAACAGAATGATTTTGCCTGGAAGTCAGACTATTATTCAGGAATTGTAGGTGGGGTGGATCATAAATAATGTACAAAGCCATTGTCGTTAAAAAAAAATTGTGAAGGTGAAATGTCATGTTATAAATAGGAGTTATTGCAGTCCATTATATTCTTGTGTTTTGTTCTATCTTGCCACTTCAGCCCATGGCAGACTACACGATCCAACTACACGAGTGATTTTGGAACAATTGGAAATAGTATTTGATACAATCATTCAAACATGAATTCCTAATGGTTGTGGATCAAATATATATATATATATATAAATATGATTAAGTATATCTACATTTCAAGGGATTCCATACCTTCTTAGAGGAAGGAAAAGTTAAACTGGCTCAGTATCATAGTTGAAGCCGATTCGGGTTTTATTCTTATGCTAGAAGACTTCAATAAATAAAACTTCTGGCTGTTGATGTTCCTATCATTATTTAGAAGCTATTAATCAGGAAGAAGATGTTTGATTAGATTTCCTATCCAATACAATCGCCATTTCTTCCAAAATCAAATCACACAATGATCATGTGCATGTAGTTTGCAGTGTTCTTTTCACTAAGGTGAGGTGATTTTTTTCTTCTTCAAAACAAGAACTAAGCGGAATAACATATTTTCAAACAAAATTCTTCTATGTATTTGCTTCATGATATTGAACTAATGTTAGCTTGCTCATTATGCAGGCTGTTAAAATGGTATGAAAACAATTTCATTCACTTCAACACCTGATGTTTCTACACACAACCAAAACTTGTTTCCTTGCCCACAGCTTTCCTTCTTGGTTATTAAAATCTCTCTATGCTTTATTCAACCGTGAGTCAATTCTCTTGCTTGCTTTAATGAGCAATTAGGATACATACTGCTTCAGGCGTATTTCTGAAATGATCCCCATACATGTTGAACCAAGGAACATTCGTTACTTGATTAATGACATTTTACATTTATTCCCCTCAAAAAGGAACATTGAAAAAAAAAAAATATTGTCTGATGATAGCAAGAAAGTCATTAAGTCTGTACCCCAACAAATGTGGATTAATATCCTATTGAGTGGCAAAAGTGTATTAATGACTGCCTGGGATTTGAACCCTCAACCCTTGGATTACGGGTCAGGTGAAGGAACCACTATACCAATCCAACTCTAATTTTTAAAGACGTAATAGCTAAAGCTGTTATTAATAACAAACTAAATAACACCCAAAATAAACAGAGGAATATATTTTTGTGATTTGTCAAGGAAAACAATGACAACGAGTACAAGATGCTATATTCCTGTAGGGTCTGATCACTCCCCTTGCTCCATCAATCAAGACGTTTACTCACCATAAACAATTCCTGAGAAAATTGTCAAAAATATCCAGAAATACCATAAGAGAAGGCTAGACACACAACCATATCAGAGCTCACAGAAGAGATTTCCAGAATATCCCTGAGAATGTAACGTTGGAAATAACTAGATCATCAAAGAATTCTTCGAAGTCCACACATATCAGATGAACAATGCAGCACTTTGTTAAATCATTTTGCATTAATTATTGAGGTATCCACAGGGATGAACAAAAGAGCAACGCATCACTTTATCAGATTCATCAATAAAAACAATTCCCAATTCCAGGGTTAATTATTTGATAATGCTGTCAACAAAGTAAATTTTGCGCTGAAGTTTTTTTCAAGGGGGGCATGTAATTCCATGAGCGATTCCCCCTCCACAAGAAAGCATCCACACACACAAAATCGTCAACGCACGGAGCTGCCTCCCCCCAGAGTTGGACCTAGGAATTCCGCGAGGAGACTGGAGGAAGAGTTGGCGATCTCATTAATCGTGGAAAGGTAAACGAGGGGCACGATCAACATCCACAGCTGCAACGGACACCTCCCCGTTTGACAAACTGAAGCGAGCATCACGATTACCCAGCTATAATACCAACTTACATCTACACATATGTGTAGAGAGTGACTTGTTTTTGTAAAGAGACCTTTACTGCAAGTTCCTTTTCATCGCATCACAACATGCTCCCATAACTTTGTGTTAAGCAGAGTCTTGGTGATCAAGACTATCAATAATATTATCTCTCATTCTAGTGACCATTCCATTGTGATATGTATGATAAAAAGATATCATAAATAATCACTCAGGAAAGACCGATTTATATTTCAATGCTAATGGGTATGAAAGTTAAGACTACTATCTTTAATGGCAAAGCGTGGGCGTTACTATGGGCGGAAATGCCTGGACTCTTCTACACTCGACAATAACTCGCCATCGTGTTGAACCTTTTTAATATCATCAGCTGAGAGCTAGAAGGTCCTAAATGGTAATAATGCCCTTCTGGCTTTAAGAAGATGATTTGGCTGACATTGGATAATTATGTTTCCAACTAAATAATAACTAAAATATGAATAAAATCAAAAAGTAGAATGATAACTTTTGTTTTCATAAGTGTCCAATATTAATATATATCCTGCAATGCTCATCACGCTCAAATAATTAGAAATGATATACAAATACTAACCTCTCTATTCGAACACCTTTCTAGACAGGTTCTTCAACACATATTACCTTCTAGAGCGTAACAGCTGCACTGCTAAAGCCAGGGTAATTATGCTGCATTATTGTAGAGCGCTTAGGGACTTCTGCGTAGGAAGTGTTAGGCGCTATATAAACAAGGATAATTATTATTATTATTATTAGAGGGAGGCAATATGATTGGCCACTATAGACAGGTGGTCTTCATATAGATGTGCCATTAAAGATAAAGACCAGTTATGGTCATGCGATTGTATTGTGAAAGAAACGTTGTGGAATCAATAAGAAAAGGTTGATCATCTAGCATAAGTATTGGTGTGTACTGCAAGGTTCTGGAATCATCAACGTGATATGCATACGTGCGTTTATCTCTCACTCACCAATAGGTAAACTAATTTACCAAATATATCAATTAGTAGGCGGTTTCCCAGCAAAATTTGTATCACCATGTATTAGTCAAAACATATTCTTTCACATGATTGGTAATAAGAGCTTCCATTTCATTTTTTTGAAATTGGGGCGTTTCCAATACTGATCTTTACCTTTAAGACCAGATTGACTGTATGTAGACCCAATTTGATGACCTTATAATCTTCTAAAAAGCACTTTCATAAATGATGCAGTAAATTGATGCAAAAATCTGTTTAAAATGTAAGTGAATAACAGCTGTGCCTAACAAGGTCCTCTGTGTAATCACTTCAAATAATAGCACTGTGATATAGGATACAAAAATTGTGAAGTGCATTACACTTTACTTCATCATTACGAAGAAAAACACTGTTGTTTACCACTGCATATCTAAATGATGCTTAACGCATAGCCTACAGGAACCGGATGGCCCATGTATAACCCCCTGACAATGAATGAATTTAGGAGTTAAGTGGTTAATACTCCCGACCTGATATAAAGCAATTCCAACTGTCCTTTTTCTAAGGGTGTAAGTGTAATTAATAAATTAGTATCTGCGTTTTTTCAATGATTTTGTATCAAAATCCGAAAATTTAATTTAGGGAATGCGACAGGTATTTATGCCACCAACCAACCTTAAACAGATAAATTTGTATTATCAGAGGTCATTGATTACAGACCTTGACTGTGGCAAATCAGTCACGTAAGTGATCGTTTGCCATTAATACAGGAAATCACTATTGCACAAGGTTACAATAATTTCTCTAATTTTGTTGTTTTAATAAGGCAGGAAATCATCTGTTAAGAGCCAGAGGGGTATTAAATCTATGTCAAATTTATTAATTATTAAACGGCCTTCTACCACGAGCAGACAATTAAAGCACTAGCTCCTCTGCTCCATGGTAGTGTAGTAAAATTGCTACTGCAAAGTGCAACAGGAAAGAAGAATCTTGCAAATTGTCTGTTTTAGACCCAGAAGAGTATTAACTCATATACTTGTACTTTAACACAGAGAGTTAATGCCTTTCTCGCCCTAAATGGACAAAACAATAAATTTGCATTAAAACATCCAGTGTTTGATTTTCAAGAACGAACTCCTGTTGTATGATTGCATAGTATACGATTATGATGGTAAGAATGGTTTTTCTTAAAATATCTACTGTACCAGCCCCCCCCCCCTGCCCCCTCCACCAAAATCAACTTGGAAAAGAAATTGGAACATGCATGCTTGTAATAGCAAAAGTGGTTATTATTAAATGCCTCACCCTTAGCAATTACACACTTGAGGAAACATGACATGAATTTATTTTTCTCTATCGTTTCCAATTAGGTCTGAATTCTCTCTTGCATAATTTAAGAAGGAGGTAATCACGCGCAAGCACGAAATATATAAAAAAAGGAAAGCTTATCGTCTAAGAGTCAGAAAGGAGTTAGAGATGTGTCTTTTGATGGAGAATCAGCGACATTACGCCCTTATGGCTCTCGGCTGAATATTTACAGCCCAGGCAGACTGTATCCAAATTATATACTCCAAAAACATTGACACAGAAGGTTATGTTCCCAGCTTACAAGCTTCAGTTATCACAAGCATTCATGCTGATGAAGAGAAAAAGGGAGGGGAGAGGAAAACATTGTGGCATTTTCCGTCTCATTCTATCCCACCCCTTTTCTTTCTACATTGGTAATTATCTCCATGGCAACTGCAGGGAAGCCATTAAAGTGCATGTTGCCATGGAGAAAGTCAACAAAGAGATGGAGAGCATGCACCCCCACCCACCGACATGTGTGGCAATGCTCCATCAAATACATTATGATCACATCTCTAAATTGAACGCTCGCTCGCTCGTTGGTAGGGAAAAGTCACGATTCAGGCCCATTGTTTGTCGATGAGTCCATTTTCCATCTCCCTCGATCCTTTCAGTTTTCTTTCAACTTCCTTTATCTGCAGATGTTTCATCATAAAAATCTGCAAATTGTCAGCTGCACAAATTTGTTTTTTTTAAAAAGAGTGACCGCTTGCTGAATAGTTCATTTAAAAAAAAAAGATAGAATCCATTTCTGTTTCAATCAAATTGTTACTTAAAGATGGATTTAAACCCAAAAAAATAAACCAAAAGTTTGTAGAATGTCACCTAGATCTTGCATCAATATTAAGTTCAATGTAATAAGTATGATTCAATCTAAATACAAATTCAGTTAATATTGATCTCGTCAATCTTTAAAGACATAATACTGAATAATCAAAATGGCTTGTAAATGACCTGCAATTCAGCTTCGGCTGCCATAATGTCATGTGAATAAAACCTTTATTGAATTGAATTGAACTAGCACCTTCAAATTTGGAAGAGCATTTGCATGTATTTTCTGTCAGATTATTCCTGTATTTTTTAGTATATCATGCATAATATAAGAAATTATAGATCAAGCATAACATAAAGTAAGGCTGTCTGTTTGGGGTAAGAAGTGAGCGTTTACACACATTACATTCCCTTCTGACTCAATACAGATGAAGTGTAATCATGGGCAGAAAGAATATTGTATAGAAGATAATTACATTTTAGAGTACAGAGTTCTTGATCTAGCCATATTATGTTGAAGGCAGGGGTGTAGCTATAATAGACAGCAGGCACATGCCCTCCCCCAATTNAACACACACACACACACCAGGTTGCTGAATCCCGGCCTAAAATAGCTCACAGGTTGAAGGCACTATAAAGCATACCACTGTGAGATATAATTATGATGACCATTATTACGACCAAGATACTTCAAGGATCGCAGACTCTGTGGAATTTTTGAATTTGAAATCAATCTCACAAGAAGGCCAATTGAAAAGAATAAAGTTCAAATCTAAATGTAGGAATAAAAATAGTAGTCAAGGTTTAAGGGTGTTCCACACAATAATGAAAAGGCCAATACTTTCTTATTTCATCCATTTTTACCTCTGAGAGTTTAGCAACCTATGAATCGAATATGGAATCAATGTCAGACAAGAATGATGGTACATATCATATGATATTGTTGAATAGTTCAAGATCATTTTATGACGAAAAATTCAAT
The DNA here is from genome assembly GCA_003118195.1 of Hemicentrotus pulcherrimus. Lineage (NCBI taxonomy): Eukaryota > Metazoa > Echinodermata > Echinoidea > Camarodonta > Strongylocentrotidae > Hemicentrotus > Hemicentrotus pulcherrimus. Next base: position 28,233 of record BEXV01000234.1, on the reverse strand, counting down.
CTTTTTCATTTCCTGACAACATATCAACCTATATTGGCAACTTTAAATTCAAAAGGAATATAAGACATCCCACAGAATAAAGGTGATAGAAGAAAGAAAGCTCCAGACAAAATGTGAGGAAAGTTCAGGACCAAACATTGGACTTTCCTCTCCTTGTCTCATATCAATCCATATGTCATCTCTAAATAGTATGTTAAATATCATACAGGGTATTGAAATATAAAGTCAAGGTGGACTATAATATAGAAGATTTAGAAGAAGAACATTCTTTTACAGTTTAAGACGAAACATTCAACTTGTTGCTTGTAATTTCATATATTTCATTTCATTTCGCATCTCAAATCAAAATATTAATCACACAGAGTACCAAATATATAAAGCCAACATAGAATAGAAATGTAGATCTAGACAAAATACTGGAAAAGATCAGTCAAAAGTTTCAACTTTTGTTCCCTCATGTCAAATCATTCCACCTGACATCTTGACATAGAATATCAAAATATCACTCTTATTAATTTATTTAACTATGTCACCTCGTGGTAAAGTCGATGCTGTTAATTCCCTAAAAGATTGTCTTTTAGACATCAAGGTCTGGTCAGCCAATAACAAACTCCGTCTTAATGAAAACAAGTCAGAACTGATCCATTTTTCCTCACAGTTCAGGAGCACAGTGCCTCTACCAGTTCTGACAACCGACGAGGGTGTACTAAAGACCTCTGAATATGTTAGAGACCTGGGCATCACTTTGGACAAACACCTTACTCTACAAAAGCACATCAAA
>BEXV01000233.1:247790-261790 GCA_003118195.1 Hemicentrotus pulcherrimus | reverse complement strand
TTTTTTTTTTGGGGGGGGGATGTTTGAGAGGTCTATCTCCACTTCTCTTTAAAATAATACATTTCATTAATTTATTGGGGGAGGAGGGAAAGTAGGCAAAGGGTTGGTTGGGATGATAGTGGAGAGTTATAGATTGATGATAGTCTAATATCCATCTGCAGGTCGTACTGACATTTTGAATCTAACAGAATTTAAACTGGGTCAAGCTTAAACCATTGTGCAGGGCTTGATTCTGACAGGGGCCCGAAGCCAAGTCCGGACCCCCATTATTTCAAACTATTTGGCCTATATAGGGCTCAAGAATACAGAGTTAAAAAATTCAATTTAAATCTGGACCCCCTTCCAAAAAAGTTATTGTGGAACCCTGCAAGTATGGCAGTACCTTCTTTCAGATAAAGCAGTTGGCCTATGATGGAACCAAAGTAAATTTAGTCTGCATTTTGTACATCACATCCACTTCAGACTTTGCTTTGATGACAAGTGCAGACCATTAGAGTCTTTCAAAACTGCCCTTTGAAATAACAGTGATTAGTGGGTTGTTCAGGTGACAAATCCTTGTCAAATCCTCTTAGCATTTTCTGTACATGTTCATCAGTTTAAGATGGTTGCAGTTGAATAGCTTAAATAGGTGGAGTCTTCCTTTTATAATGGTCTTACATGTCTTTCTGCCTTGTTTGCCTGTCTATCCATGCCTTTAGACTCCTCAGTAGGCCTAATTGCACATTCTAAAAAACAAACATTCAGCAAATATTTACAGAGTTCCTTATGTGATGGCACAACATATCAAGTTGTCTGTTTAGACCCAGTTGAAAACAGACAATTAATACTTTTGTTTTGAAGGATAGAAGAGATGCATGACTTTGACCGTTATAATTCTGAGTTTACTAGTAGGCTTAATTGTACTTTTCATTCATTCAGCAAATGTTTTACAGTTCTTTGTGAGATGGCATAACTAAACAATTTGTATGTTTAGAGCGAGAAGGGTAGTACATATAGAGTTAAAGGTATTACAAAGTTTTGGTATGGGGTCATGAATTTGGTTCAAATGAACATATTGGTAGAATATGCAATCCTACAATATGCAGTAATCGCTGTCGCGGTTGAAATCGAGTCTAAAGTTATGAAATTATTTATAACAATCTCTTTATGTTGTATAGCGCCCTCTCAAGGTCAAGATATTAATTAAGCTATAAAACATTGTTTCTTGACTAATTTTGACCGATAAGCTATTCCCGTTTGGTAGATATATATCACAACTACATATTCTGAAATTTTCAGGGTCACAGCTACCATTGTACGGCCGTATGCGCTATTTGAAATTTATCAAAATTTATCGGGAGTACCGATTAATTTTTATTTTCATTTTTTCTCGAAAGCAGAAGTGTTCTAGGGGCTAATTTTTTTAGTGCTTATTATACATCCACAGGGGCATCCAAATATATCAAAATTGTAAAGAATCATTATCCACCAAATTATCAAAATTTCCCAAAACTTTGTAATGCCTTTAATAATGCCTGTCTGGTTTTTAACAATCAATATCCTTCTTTAAAAGTTAGAGAGAGAGAGAGAGAGAGAAAAAAAAAAAGAAAGAGAAAGAGAAATATGTACAGAGCTTCAAACTTGAAATTGAATTTCTTCGATTCCAACTGTATTTGATCCCACGAACATGGCTAAAGAAATATTTCAATTGTTTGCTGGCTCTCTGTTTACAATTGACAGTATAGAGTGCAATTGACAGTTACATTTATATTACGTGATGAGATGAGACAGACACCTCGCTTATTTTTGACATTCCCGCGAGGCAAACAGTTGCCAAAAAATTGTGCTCAATGGTTTGGTAACTCCTTGGTTTGAACAACCTAGTCCCTAAGTTCAAAACATATCACAAATGTACATCCATTCAGATATTGACCATTTCAAGAAACGTTATTTTATTATTCCATATATTAATGTGTTTTTACCCTGGTATTTCCTGCAATTTCAACTTTTCATGACAATAAGAATTGATCTCGCGCAATATTGTCTTTAGGATACCGCCTGTACCAATATTTTCTGTAGAGGTGTATAATAGGACCTACATGTACATGTATGATGCATGCAGCTTTGAAACGAGAAGTGGAGGACAAACATTTCATTTTCAAGCAAGTTTTCATCGTTTTCTTCATATTTTATTGGTTTAAACTTGGAAGAACCGCCTGAATTGTAAACAATGTAGTTTACATGTACAGTTAAAGATAAACTTTAGTACTGGTAATGCGATTGCATTGTGAAAGAAAAGGTGTGGAAAGGATCAGGAACAGTTGATCATGTAGCATGTAAGTAGCTGCAAGTTTCTGGAGTCATCAATTCAAAATCATAATAAATTTGACCGAGTCTTGGTAAAGTAACAAGCACTGTACACAGAAAGCTATATATGGGACAACCCACATGGTGTCGGGGCTAGTACTACCTTGATTTCCTTGTCTTTCTATGCTCATTACTCAGCCAGTATACATTTTCTTCCAAAATTGTTTGGCTCATGTCATTTATTTGTAATCTTGAACATTCAGTGTAAGTTTCGTTTGATTCTGTGAGAATTATTATTTTTTTCTTCTCCAGAACTGGAGTTTATCTTTAACAACTACATTTATTTGTACCCCTACCAAGTTTTATAATTTTTGTCCCTATTATGTTTTTTGAGAATGACACATATTGAAGCTTACTTCTAAGAGTATTCAACAAAATCCACGATTCATCCAGTCGATCTTTCATTCTTGAAAAAAAAACTTGAACAAAAAAAAAAACACCTGAAATTTACAAGGAGGATGAATAGATCAGTTGTGAACTGAACGTGTACATGTATTTTGAGTCATTTTTAGGGGAAATTGTATTGCTTTACCAGAACCCAGAATTTGTTTATGTTCTTTGATATAGTGTAGAGGGTAGACCTAGATCCATGTACACTGTAGCATTATGTGGATCAAGTGAATGTGCAAGAGTTCCTCAGTTGTTGTGAGATTCTGTTACTAATTCTGTTTGATGGGCCAATTATAGATGAACCAGTTATACCATCATCATTGGTTCCATAACTGCATCAGTTGAGTAAATTACAAAGGGTGAAACCTTAATATAAAGAAGGATCTTTGCTTGACTGGTTATGCATGGAGAACTGATTCCGAGTGAAAGGATGACAAGCCCTTTCCTCCACCCTTCCAAAACCAAAATACATATAATGTGGCTCATTCCTGATTGTTGCAAGGTATGAAAAGAAATCTCTGGCCATAGAAGTACATGTGTGGTCAACATTGTGAAAGGAACAATACCCACTTAAGACCTTGTTAAGACCAGCAAATTGCCTCTTTACAAACCCCTCCCCATTGTATCTTGGCCACGGAGCAGGGCCTCAATGGTCAGTAGTCAGTTTGTATGTGGATTCTGTCTTCACAAGTATGATTAATAAGAAGTGCACATTATGAATTGTCAAAGCCTGTTTCCCTGAAGGTTTCTGGTAAACCATCTTACAATTTCAGTTTTTATTTCATCCATATGTTAGCCCTGCCTAATGGAGCTAAACCCTTAAAAAGTTATCATATGGCCCATTTGCCCTATTCCTTTTTCAAAATCAGAAATTATTGCATTTTGCCTTGGTTGTCTGTGTATTCCTAACTATTCAGGAATCTACTGTCTTTTACTAAGTTTGTGGTTCCACTTTGATTTGACCAGAGTACAGATTAATTCATGAATTAATCTGTACTCTGGTTCAATGCTTTGTTAATGTCACCCTCTCTGGGTCCCTTCCAAATATAATTTTAGTGATTTTAGTTGTTTTGTTATGTCTCATGATTTAAGACAACTTTCACTTCTATTGCTAATGCTCTTCCATGTGGTTTTTTCCCAATAAATTCTAATGATTTTTCAGACAACTTTTACCTTTATTGCTCTTCCAAATTGTTGTTCATAATTTATTATGATTTCAAGACAAGTTTTACTTCTACTGCTCTCTGAAGACAAGTGTTCTAATGTACATATGATCGTTCTCCCAAGTATTACGTTTATTTTTGTAACTTCTTCCAATTTTAAAATACCCTTCAGTTTTTCTGCTCACCCAAGTGTCATTTTGTAATTCCCTATGATTTTAAGACAACTATTCACCTACATGTATATTACTCTCCCAAGTGTTGTTTCATAATTCCTTACAATTTTAAGACAAAACTGTCACTTCCTCTGCTCTCTCTAGCGTTGTTTCTTTAAATTCCTTTCCTCTTTTTGCGTGTGTGTGTATAATCTATCTTCCCAGACGTTTTCTCATGCTGGTGAGCATGTCTTTCTGGGCCCTACTGTTTCTGAGTAGATCTCGCCGTGGCACGAGGTTAATGTAATATTCTTTGGCCTTATTCATTTGGACAAGAAATTCTTCCAAGTCAAGGCAACACATGGTTTTCTATTCACCGTTTACTGCCAAAATCCAAACAGTCCCACCATGTTCTTTGCCTTGTGATGTTCGATGGCAGAAAATAGAGAGATGGGGAAGTTTTCTGTTATGGTTTATGTCTAATTTTACTTAGCATAATGTCAACCTGGTCCCTGTCTTACAAAGAGTTGATATTAATTGCAACTATGTATGTACATAAGAGATAGGAGACTGCAAAATTGCGATTGATTAGAGGAGTTACGAATGATTATGATTACATGTAGGATCAATCTCAACTCTTTGTAAGACAGGGCCCTGTTCTTCCCATGTGATTTTGGTATAAAATAATTATTCACTCATAGGCAAAATTTCTAGGCTAATACCCTCACAGATTGCCTAAATCTTCGGCAAATGCAGTCGTATTGTGTTTCTGATTTTCTATTTCGTTTTTTGTTGTTGTATTTATGTGTTTGTCTTTTATCATTCACGATATAAGTCCAGAATCTGGCTGGTTCTTATATTTTATCTCTATAATATTCTCTACATTTGCTGCAAGCTGCAAAAGATTATCAACAAACACATACGCCCAGCTTAAGATTTTATTTATCAGGCTAACTAATTTGGGGATCACGCCATCTTCGGCCGACGTGGCATCAAGTAAGTAGGGAGAGATTGCATTGCGTTGGTGGAGATTCTTAAAATTAAATTGGCCAGATTATGGACTAACATGAAATCTGAATTTGATAATTTCACACCTGTGCATGTACAGGTAGGCCAGATAGTCTAAGTGAAATTGTAGTTATGTTTTTGTCAATATAAACATGCTTAAAAATAGTTTCAGGCAAAGTCGTCTCTTGGTGTGTTACAATATAGATTTGACCTTTGGTTTCTGAACAGACTTGTTGAGGTGAGATCTCTGTGGGGACAAATCTTTCTCTCTGAACATTGTTTGCAGAGTGAAATCGCTCCCTCCTCCCTCATTTTCAAGTTTGTCACGGTGTATAGAGGGGTAATGATCAACTTCTCAAGCTCATGTTACAGATCAGGAATGAGCGGGGGATGATCGTGAGCTTGGGATGAAATCCAATCCTTGGTCGGTCGATGTAGGCTTGAGTTTTTTAGTTTGATTGCTGAGATATGTGTGTCACGCCCTGCTGTTTTACCTGTCCTCCGTCACATCTGACCTTCCTGTAAATGCTCCCAGCATGCATCCCTACAAGCTCAACACATCCTCCTCTTTTAATCTTATTGACGCTGGAAGTGTGAAAATCCTTATTTGATTCCCAATGTTGTTATGGCTACACAATAGACATCTTTGAGTTGGATTCTAGTCTAACAGACCTATTTACATGTGGAAGACCTTGACTTTTGCAAATCAAATAAAAGTTTTAAGGGAAAAGTTTTGTTATTAAAGTCCTATTAACATGCATATATTTACATAGGGATAAGTTTGGAGAGAAAGTTGGGGTAATGGTTCTTTCTGTTGGCCAAGATTAAGTGCTACCAGGAGATGAATGCGTATGGAGAATATAGTTTGGAAAGAAACTTGTAATCCTATCTAGAGGCCTACAGTATGTGTGTGTGTGTTTGTAATTCTTGATGCATGTTCAAGGGGAATAAATCGAAGAGGATGATCAGCTTACCTCAAATCAACAGGTCATTGCATCCAGTCGGGTGGTCGCATTACAGGACCTTTCGTGAAACAAAATTGAAAGATCATGCGAAGATGCACATTAAGGATACAACCTTTTGTAGATTTGCTGTAGGGTTTTCACAAGGCGTCGGTGGACACGACCATCTGTAGATGAGGGGGGTTTATTTCACAAACATTACCCCGTCATTTCATGGATAAAGGGGTATATTTTCACAAAATGTTGGGTTCGGCAAGCACATGACCCGACACGATTAACTCAATGATTTGAAGTAAGCCAAATGATTGGGGTGATGGCCTGTGTGTGTATGGGCCTATGTACATGTGCATGTGCAATATGTTTTTGGTTTTAGTTGCATATTACTTGCATTCTTTTGTGACGTAGCCCACCTTAAAGAACCTATCATGCTGTGTTTCAACTATGTTTACACCTGACCTTGTTTTTCTTCTTTATAGGTAATATATATCATGTTATTCTTTTTCAAACAACACAAAACATCAGTGCATATCGAGGCTTATAACAGGAACTACAATGTGTTTTTTTTAAATCTGCCATCCTATTTTTTTCTATGCTCTCTTCGATGATTATTAGTTTGTGAGTGATGATGCATTTCAGCATGGGAAACGTTAAGTTTGCTATGCAATCCAGCATGGGAAACATTAAGTTTGCTGTCACGTACATTAGTTTTATTATTATGTTTTCATATAATTACAACTGTTTCTCTGGTCTATTTTAAATTCCATTTTATAAATTTACAACCAAATAATACTTTGAGATTTAGGGTTGTTTTTTTTTTTGTAAATAGGGAGACACTAAACACCTTCAATTTTGAAGAGCCCAGATGCTGTTGAACAATTTTACAAGCAATGATGCTCAGAATGAGTGAAGTGCCTAGTGGCACATTGTCGACTCATGGGTGCCAGAGCATTGAGTTCAGAAGTGGGGGTGTTTGAGCCCCTTGTCTCCCTCTTCACATGGCCTAGAGTTGTTGGAAGTAGATCCTGTAATGTATGATGGACATTCAGGAAATCATAGATAAGTAGCTGATGATAGATAGTAGCTGCTAATGCTTCCTTCGAAAGGAAAACGGGTTGCAGGTGGGATTACTTACCCGCATTCATGTATATGTACCTATAGTCCTGACACTGTCTTCATTAGCCTGAGTTTAGACTGCTAATTCTAATCTGGGTATATTAGTTCTGATGATATTTACACACCCTGTAACTTGAACTAATTCACAGTGAAGATGCAAATATCAGACTACAGTTACTTTATTTAACTCTTGGCTAAATTAATTATTCAATGCAATCTAGGGGCTATATGTAGTTTATGAAATAGCCAGCTCTGTGGCCAATTAGCAGCCTAATTTGCTGGATTAAAAAAGAAAATGTATTTATTAACCACTTGTGGGATGGAACACCCTTTTCAGCTTGAGTGCTGTCTTTCATCGGAGTCCACTGGTGAAGACTGGTTACTTTGATCCGTTCTAAAGCCTGAGCCATTCCTTTTTTTAGAGAAGCTAAAAAAGAAATTTGAGTTGAAGCTTGGATTGGTTTCATATCTGAAGCTTGAGTTTGGTTTGGCCAAGGAGTTTGGCGTGTGGAAATCCACCCCTTGTTGAAGGGGGACGTAACAGTCTGCTGACAACCATAATAGTGTTAAGCTTAAGTTGTTGATTGAGATTTAATAGTTTTTACCTCTCCATTATTATAACCTGTTTAAAGGGGTGGTCCATGTATGCATGAAGTCCAATTGAATTAGTAGAAAAATATGAGAAATGGGCAATTTAAATGTTGGAGAAAAATCTGATGAAGAATCAAAATGATATGATGTTTTTAAGTTTTCAATGATTTGTACTTTTTTTATAGCAGATGTTTCTGCATTTATTGATAAATCAAATATAAAACATTCAAATAGCAATAATAGTATATAATATAATTGATTTACATGAAGAATGACAACTTAGATACACACAAATATAAAAATGCATAATTGAAAGCTTGAAAGTATCAAGGTAAGTAAAAATAATCAAGATAAATGCAGGCCAACTATCATAAGCAAGTATGCTTGAAATGATAGCAGCCGAAACATAAACTGCCAATTTAATAATTTTCTTTTCACACTTTGCTCTATTCAGTTTATGCGATTTGTTTTTATTTTTTATTCCAGCGCTTGATAGAATGTCTTTAAAGAAAATTAATAAATGAATAGCCCAATGGTTTTCTTGTGAACGTGAATGTAATCTTGATATTAAAAAGTGGCTAAAAAAAACCTGCCATATTTTCATGATTGATCTTATCTTGACCATTTTCTTTCAATTTCAGTGAAATTCAGGATTCTTAATATCAACCAAGACCTGAAACCTGATGTTACTCCTGTAAGTATTCTATGTATTTATTATGTTTTTTTCACCTGTCTTCACTCTTGGTTTTCTTTAGACACCCAGTAAATAAAATAAAAAATATTTGTGAAATATAAATTACACAGAAGTAATTGTATATATTATTTTTTGCAATCAAAAAGTATACCTCTCTCTTCTTCTTTAAACTTTCTCCCTCTTCATTATCATTGTTTGTAATTTTCTCCTTATTTTGGCTAACACTACTTCCCCTACCCACTCCTTTTAGACACTGTTAAATTTTAAAGTGCATGAAATTTTCATGAATTTCACAAGTGATCCTGATTTGTGGGAATTTTATGTTGTAAATTGATTGAATGATCAACAACACCAAATCTTACAGATTGCAAGCTCTTTTTGCTAGTTTCGGAAAGATTTCTGGTTAAACATTAGTACAGAATTTAAATATTTTATTGGAAGGGAAACCGAGCAGAACTACATGGCACATTCTGGACACATGATTAGTAAGAGCCCTTTCTGGCAACCATTACTCTCCCCTAGAACTCTCCATATTCCAACTGGCCTTGGATTTCTTCCTGTATCGCAGACACTGTTGAAAGCAGCTCTAGGGGACAATTAGTTCAATTTCTTCCACTTGTTCATTTCCTTTTCGTCATCTACACCTCTCTGACTTTTCCCCAAGGGCCGAAGAATGAACTTGCTTTGAACTTACTCACTGACCTGCATATCATAAATTGTGTGGGGTGAGAGGGGTCAACGAGCAGTATGATGGAGAGAGAGAGTCATTGGAAATGACAGAGATATATATATCAAGATGTGGAATGACATCCCTTTGGACAGGAGTTTGCTTGTTTTCATACTTTGTATAAGGTCGAAGGTCACATTACACAAGGTCAAGGGTGACTTTCATTAAGTGTAGATTAAGGACCAAAACAAAAAATCTTTTTGAGAGACAGGATTTGACCTCTTTGAAGAACTTGAGAGTGGACTTGTTTCACTCGGCCTCAATATTTGACTTTTGATTTTATGACTGTTTAATGTACCAAATGAATTATTACCGAAACTCATAATTTTATGCGATGGCATGACACGTAAAAGACCTTTCTGTAACCAAGCAGTTTTGATGACAGATATCGTAAATTTGTGAAGTGCTTCAAGCATTCCATTCTTGTTATAGTATGCCTTCTTATACTTGATATTTCCGATTTGACGATGTTTGTAAGTTTTTAGGTATCAATAAACTTGCTTCTTTATAGCCTGTATTTATTCATTCATCATTTCTATCCCTCTCAGTGCCATCTCTTTATCCATTGCATGTCAAATCAATGAAATTTTTAATCTGTTTAAAAAATAAGGGTAGTTCTCTCAAAAATGAGTTGACTTTCTATTCGAAGAATTCTTTGCAAATGCAATATGTAATTGATTCATGGATAAGAGGTCCTAACTGAAATGTACATTTTTAAATTTTTATTTAAAACAAATAATCCTCATTAAGTTACATTTTATTTCTGTAGAAAGTATGAATATTTGTAGACTTCACTTGAACAAAAACACAAAAGTTTGGGGTGATGTGGCTCTGCAAAATTCTTTGAGAGCTCTGAAAACCTGAAAAGAGAGAGAGAGATCAGAGCAAAAGATCTGACAAGAAAATTCCACTTTTCTCTGTAGAAGCTTTAAACACAGTTTGAAACCAGAAACTCTTACATGAAACATTTGAAAATTTCATTCTGTTCTTTTTTTTTAAAGTTTCATGCTACAAACTATCTGCACCACAACTGACACAACACTGAATTTTTGGAGTTTGTACAAGTTTGTCGCTTCAAAAGTGGCGGTCATTTCCATTCACAAAAGTTTCATTTTGGCGAAATTTCTGGTATTTACAGTAAATGTATTTTGAAATGACTTGTTACACTTTCCCCTTGTGGCCTTTCAGGTTAGTAAGATTTGGATCGAGTCCCCCAGTGGGGTTAAGATGCAGCAATGGAGGAACCAAGAAAGTACCGATGGACTCATCGATCTGGAGCTGCCGATGACCAATGATCCCGTAACTGGTACATGGTCTATCATCGCTCTACACAAGGACAGGAAGTCCACAAGGACATTTGAAGTGGATGAATATGGTAATGTCAAGTGTTTTGAGGTCTGTGTTTACCCTTACAGTGCTGTGGGTAATTGATCCTGCCCAAGATTTTGAATATTAATTGGACCATGTCTTTTGACTTAGAATAAAGATTCTGAAATTTGGAAGTTCCATTTTACCATACAATGTGATTGAAAAAGTGATAATAAAAGAAAAAGTATTCTTTTTAAGACATACATGTACAGTTGTATGTACATGTATACCTTATACACTCTGTATCCTATTGATACTTCATAAAGTGATTGTTCTAAGGTCATTTCCTACTTAGTCTTTACTGTCAAATCAGTGGCAATTTGGCGATTGTTACTATCACAGATGATTCTCAATTATGAACCATTACCACTGAATATTTTTGAGCATCATCTTCTTTTGTCTTTGCTATTCAGTGCTGCCCAAGTTTGAGGTTATCATCACCCCTCCCACCTATGTAATGATCAACACCACATCGATCCGCGTCAAGGTTTGCGGAAGGTAAGATAATTGAATGTGATCTTGATTTCTTTGGTACTTTTAATAACATATTGGCCAACTACAAAGTAGACTGACAATTTTATTTCATAACTGGAAAGAACCGTCAAATTCATAGTTTTTGTTTGGTTTTAAATAGATATGCCAACAGCCTTTCCTCATTACCACATCTTTTGCATGGCCAACTCCTAAGCAACTTTGCTAATTACAACACCTACAAGATGTTGTTGCACAAGACCTCTTTACTTTTGTTGCTTCACATGTACATGTACGTATATGTGAGCTGGTGAAATGTTACTGGTGGTTTTAAATGCTTCAGCCTGTGACTGAAGGGGCATGTTCAGTTGACCTTAAGGGTGTAGTGTTAATGGTCATAAGAGTAAGCGACGGAACAACAAGTAGAATCAAGTTTGATCTAGATTAGCTGCAGAGATGTTAAAAGACAACCTACAAAGACTGCATTGGACTGTTTGTGAAGATTTGACAGGAGAGAAAAAACAAAGTTACATTTGTAATTCCAAATGTATGGCTGCCAGGTGTTATTAATTATTTTAACCTCTTATTCGTATGCAATTCCACTGAATTCCAAGAAAGGTGATCAACTAATTTGGGGTGTCAAACCAATTTTAACTCTTCAAGGCCCAATCTTTACACAATAATAATTAAGGGGAAAAAAGGTGCACAGATTACTATTTATAACTGGGTCCCCTGCAGTGCATACAGGTTGAGGTGGTCGGTGGTCACGCCACAGTGAATCATTAGCTCTTTGTGGCATTCCTTCATCCGCAAAACAAGTTTGCAGTGTTGTAGTCAGGTGGTTTGGTCACTCGATGCCAAGGTCATGGGTTTGAGCCTTGGCACAGTGTCCTTTGGAAAGGTATCACTCTACACTTGCTAGTCTGTACCCAGGAGAGAAATGGAGACGTAAGTGGTAAGATGTTGTGGAAGATTGTTTTTATATTGCCATGTGCCCTCACACTGTGTGGAAGGAAGGGAATAACCTGTAGGGAATGGAGATGGTGCACACATTTGCATGTCAATGAATCAACCGACAAAGGTTGTGATATCAGTAAAGAGCTTAAGAGCCCATTTACATGTATGTCTCTTCATAATGCACTTTTTATAACTCCAGACTATTAATTTCTATCTATTTGAGAATATGAAGGGATGTTTTTCAGATTTGAAAAGAAAATGAAAGTAAGCAACTTGGTTGTCAGGAAATTATTCAATGTATTCTTAGGTAGCATTGTGGCTCTTAGTTCAGTTTATGGGGCTGTTTCCAGTTTCACAAGGGACTTGCTTAGTCACTTGATTTGTTTTGCATGTTACAATCAATCTGTTTTGACCTTTCTAAAATGAGGTGTTATTCTTAATAACACTGATGTTGTTCTATTGGTGCAGAGTAAATGTTTCAGCTGGTCATTCCCCAAGCGCATTACAGCTGTGAGATCGTTCGTTAGCTGAATTTGTAGAGCTTGGGGACTTGATGGTTCGACCTCACCTCTGTGAAAGAGATACAGGAAGATAAACTGTGAATGATTCCAACCACATCTCCTTGAATACTAGCTGCCTGTTAGGAGAGCCGTCTGGGGGGTACAGTTAATAATGTTGACCACAGTTTCCTGTGGTTTGCCACAAACCAAAGCAGCTTCTCGAAATCCTTTGAAATGATTTGACTTTTGCTAGCCTGTATATTCTTAGAAAGTTATTGACCGCTTTTAGAGTTGTGCATTGAGGAAGAGACTTGATGGCTAAATAGTTATAGCAGTGGTCTTGTACTTTGAAGATCGTAGCTTGAAACTTAGTCATTGTGCTTTTGTGCTTTGGTTAAGTCAGATATAGTAAATTATATTTTTTATTCATTTACAAATGAATTATGCTTTTATTTATGCAACATATTTAAGTATTTCACATATATTGTATGACATCAATCCGTAAGTGCCTGGTCCCTCATGTAGGATCAGTAGCCTTGGGTTCTTATAGTAACTTATTAAACATATTTTTAAAAAAATGTAATTGTTAGCTAATATTGAATTTCATATGATTTAAAAAAAATGAAAATAGTATGCTTGTATCATGGGAGAAATTTTATGTTAACCAGTATGGGGATTTTGATATTTCAAGGTAAAATCATCATCATTAAAAAACAAAGTTTCTTCTTGGAATTCTTGCTGGGGTACAGGACCCTAGAGTCTTGAGGCTCTTCTGTAAATTAAAAATTTGTTTTTCTTATGCCCCAGTGAAAATGAACGTCCATTATTTTCAAGGTATAATCATCATCAGTATTGAAAACAAAGTTTCTTCTTGGAATTCTTACTGGGGATGCAGGTCCCTAGAATCTTGTGGCTTCCATATTTTACTAGTGATTTTTCTTAAAGATGAACACCCATTAATCCATCAACCTGATACTTAGTTTGGAAGTTTTTAAACATTCCATAATTGCTGCAATGACCAGTGGCGATGATGTTTTGATGTTGCAGGCTTCCCCCCAAGATGATGTACATGTGGTTTCCTGTCATTCAGTTTTAGGAACCTACTGTTGGTCATAGGTCAGCCAGAAGTCAAATAAAAATGTCCTCAGACTTGTTTTGGGGCTTTGATTATCTCTAGTTGGGTATTGTCTGTCGCAGTTTCCTCCAGAGTTCAATCTTTAGATCATCAGAACAGGGAAGGACTGACTGTCTAGAGAAATTTGCATTGTATTCTCCTTGGAATCATCATTATTATTATTAGGAAATGAGAGATCTGGTTTAGCTGTGGCTTCTCCTGCTGACCTGATTTCTTGGGGGTTCTTTTAATTAATTGCCATTCCTCAGTTTCCTGATGAGCGGCTGGATTTGGACAGGGCATCGGTATGACCAAACAGGTGGATTCTATAACGGGTGATGTGAGATCGCCAAGATGGTGACTCACGATGTCGGCTAGGTGAAGTCGCGGGTCAGACCTGGTCAAAATTTGTTGTTTCCCAGGGCTCAACATGAGCAGGTGTCT
>BEXV01000233.1:227888-244736 GCA_003118195.1 Hemicentrotus pulcherrimus | reverse complement strand
GGGGGGGGGGGGTGGAGAGAACTGCCATAAAATATATCAAAGAGAGGCATATCCCATTATGGAGTTGTATAAGACTTACGAGAGAGGCACATTCCTTAAGCTACTATTTACAAGCAAGCTCATTGCTCACTCTATAATAGAAGTTGGGCCTGTTTTGTAAAAGAAGAACTGTACAGGTTATACTTGTCAAGTAGATGTACATATTTTATGTATTCTTTCATCAATATTTGACTTCAAACACCATTATTTTGAGTATACTTGCAGAAATGTGTCATAAATGACACCCTCTTTCACATTATGTAACAATTTAAGTGATATTTTGCCATCAAAATTTGGGGGCTCCCAACACTCCAGAGGGGCTTTAATAATAAAATTAATTCCTTTACTTATTAATTTATTTTGTCGTTGTACAAAAGATATTTGTAACCCACCCTGATGGAAGCCCTGCTGCTGGCAAGCTGATTAGCCTGAGCTGCAACACAGACCAGGGCCAGATCTTTGATAAGAACCTGACATCACCAGAGAACGGGGCCATTGAGTTCACTGTGACGGACATCAACATCACATCTACCAGTCTCAATCTTTATGTAAGTACCTGTTAGAAAACACAAGTCAATTTACAGCTTCTCCATGCTAAACCGTATCGGAAATGGTTATGAAGCATCAAGGCAAAGCTGCTGATAGAAAGTATGCATTGACATATTTTTCATGCTTGTTGGTGACTTTCCTGGGAATAAGTTCGTTTCTACTCTTTTTTGAATCCCCCATTATTGGTATTAGCACCAAGCTTGTGTACTGGCAAGTACCCTCTTTTTACATTCTCAAGTTTGTCTCACAATTTAGCCACTTTCCTTTTTCTGCACAACAAAAGTTGGATAGTACATTGCTATGTAGAAATCAAACACCCATACCATATCCATGTCACAAATTACATACAGGATGCCCACTCCTTGATTGATAGTGTTGTTTGAAAAATGTAGTAGACGCATATGAGATACTATTAAAAGTGGAAGAATAGGGCCACATATTTAGATGTAGGTGACCGTCATGGCAGATACAAAATAAAGTGGTGAAATGATTCTAACTCCTAACTCAATGTCATTGTTTTAATCTGTTTGAATATGATATCCCATGTCAGGCTCATGCTCCGGGGTTCAACATCGCTCCGCGTGAAACCTACGGCAGGCAGCACTCCTACACCCTTCACGACCCAGCCACCTCACACTATGCCCGTCCCCAGTTCTCCCCCAGTGGTAGCTTCCTCCAGATAGCCCCCATCAGGGGCGTGGCCGCCGTCGGATCGGAACAGACGCTCAGGATTGACTTCACCGCCAATGACCCTGAAGAAAACCCTCGCTTCAGATTTGTGGTAAGTATGGTAGTCTTTCATAGACTTTGCTTACCATTACAAACTGTTTCACCATAAATTACTTGGGGAGTGTTTCACAAAGACTGAGATTGACTTTAAGTTGGACTTAACCATGGCAAGCCATTCATGCCACTGTTTGCTCTCACCATTTACTAACAATGGTTTCTCAAGGAAAGTACAAATCATGGTCACACATCTACAGAATTCAGCTTTTTTGATAGTTCGTTATTGAAGGAAAAAATATTATCTAAAGATCATAATTAAGAGATCAGTGGTGGGAGTCCAATTTAAAGTTGATCTTAGTCCTTGTGAAACACTGCCCTGGAGTTCCAATTTATAATATTTTTTTTCATTTTGTCCATTCCCTTTTCCCTCCTTTCATCTGATTAGAGAGGGAAGGAACGATCTCAGTCGATGTGATGGTTTGTGAATAGCCTTTTCTCTTTTATATGTTACGTTTAGTTGTAAGATACCATTTTATATAGCAAGATGATCTAGTCTGGGCCCACTTGTATAAAACTTGCCATTGGTAGCAATATTGCAATCGATAATAACTACCATGGCAACATCACTCAACAGCCAATCAAATCAAAGTTTGCATGGAAGTTACCATTAATGGTAAGTTTTATGAAACAGGGCCCAGATTGTGGGCGTTTATGTTAAAGGGCATTGTATGATGTAAAATTGTACAATTATTTTTTACAGAATAACAGTAGGTTGTATGAAATGGGGGGATTGACACTTTGCTCTCTAGAAATCAGAAAATTGTGTTTACTTCAAAAAAATTCAAATAGGATTTAAATTTCCCCCCTTTGAGAATTCATACATACACATACATCCTTTTGCTTTCTTAGGTGATGTCAAGAGGAAACATCATTGCCACAAGGTTCTACCGCCCTCACAAGAGACCCAAACGTCAGGCGGAGGGGAGTGATGGCTCATCAGGAGGGAGTGGACCCTCTCAGAGTGAACCAGATGGTTCCGTTGATGGTATGCCCTCTGTGGTTGGAGAACCGTCAGTGGTTGGTCTACCCTCTGATATGGGTTCTCTGGATATACCCTCCTTTATTCCATCAGGTGTGCTATATGTTACTTCTTTTTATTTACATGTATATTAAACTCATCATCATCATTGTCATCTTCGTCATCATCCTCCCCCTCCTCCTCCTCTCTTCCTCCTCCTCCTCCTCCTCCTCCTCCACTTCCACCACTTCTTCCTCCTTCTCCTCTTCTTCCTTCTCCTCCTCCTCCTCCACCGCTTCTTCCTCCTTCTCTTCTTCCTTCTCTTCTTCCTTCTCCTCCTCCTCCTCCTCTTCCTCCTCCTCCTCATCTTCCTCTTCCTCTTTCTCTTCTTCTTCCTCCTCCTCCTCTTCCTCCTTCTCCTCATTCTCATCATCATCTTCATCATTATCATCATCACCTCGGGATCTTCATCATTATTGTTATTATTCTTATTATTATCATTTATTTTGCATCACATTTGTCCGGAGGGGAAGAAGTAATTTAATCCTAATGTCTCATCTGTCTCCTCTACTGGTATGAGTAATTGGGATATATCAATGTAAAAGATTATTTGATAGTAATTTAAGGATTATAATGCTCAGCGTTGGTAAAACTGTGAGGATGCACAATAGTGATTTTTGTGTATACTTACCATATCATGGGTATCTGCCAATCTCACAATCTCATGTCACACTAACTCATTTTGTCCCAGTTTCTCTCTCCATTTGTCGAGTAGGTCTCATTGTTTAAACCTCTCAATCTCATCTTTCTAACTCATGATATTTGCCTTCTTATTTGACAGGTTTTCTATTTTTTGTTGTTGATCATATAACATTATTTAACACTCTCTCCTTCTCACGTAATATATATCTGTCCCTTTGTCTTTTCCTCTCATTGCTTTACTGTCTCTGTCATTATATCACCATTTCTCTCTATTATAATATGACCACTGTATCATTTTATCATGATATCTCTGTCCCATCATTAATTTGTCTCATTGTTTCACTGTCTCCCCTTCTCTCTCTCCCATTCTGTCTCTCACTTTTCAACTGTCTCTGTATCTTATTATATCTGTCTCATTTTCTCTCTCTTACTGTCTCCCCTTCTCTCTCTCCCATTCTGTCTCTCACTTTTCAACTGTCTCTGTATCTTATTATATCTGTCTCATTTTCATCATCACATATTTCTTATCGAGTCACTGTTTTGCTGTCTTGTAATTTCACTCATCTCTCTGTCTCATTGTCTCGTTAACTCATTGTCTTGCTCTGTTGTTTCATCGCATCTCCGTTCCATCTAACTAGGTTCTGATGTAGGAGCAGATACAAGCCTGCTATTTATTTCAGTTCCCCTGAGTCTTGGTAAATCTTTGAGATCAGTCTCATCAACTAGATGTGTGCCTTACATTTATATCCAGCTTGCGATACAGTATATCATTATTATAAAAAAGAATAACCAGCATATATATTGCGCTGTGAATCTAAAGCTCCAGACATGGGTCCAGAATTTGTGTGTTAGGCCTTTATACAGCAGTGTGTCTTCTTGCTCATGGTGCTAATTTCAGGAGTACTGCATATCCTCATTAATTTGCTGTTAATATTGCGTTTTTGTACCTATACCTATCTAAAACTATGAAAAGACTGCATAATTCTAAGTACCATGCACAGGTAAGCTCCAGTAACTTACTTGCTTTAGAGCCAAATTTGTAAGGAATAAATAAATAGGAAACTTAGCATTCCTTGGTATTCTTCACACGCAATGTCATTTCATCTGTAGTGTGTAGATAACTAGAGATACAATTTGGTACCTGCACAAAAATAGACATAATTTAAGGGGAGGAATAGTTCATAAATGCACCTGGTGGATATTTTAGATCTTTGGCATTGAATATGGGAATTGCTTATATTTGCTCAAATGGAATTATGTTTTAGATAATTATGAGTCTTTTGTCCTGTCTTTATCATCTTTCTTGGATTTTGATGTACATGTATGCAATTGAATGTCTCTCACCTTGTTTTGGAAAAAATGCTGACGCATTTTATTATGCATGTACTAAAATGGATTTTGATAATATCTTTATTATTTACTGCGATGCATTATACCACTCAAACATTTTGTTTACTTAATGGATAGTCAAGTGAAATATTTGCACTATAATGAATCTAAGCATTTTATTATATCAATGTAACAAGTTTATATGTCATATTTATTCTATTCATGTGTTTTTCACATGAAAATTTGCATATTAATCATGGTTCTTTGTGTTTTTTTCTAATAAACTACTCAAGGTAGATAAATTTTATATAACTATATTTTTATTACTGCTAATCACTAAATAATAAGTGTATGATAATCATTGGCTTGTGTATTGTGTGAAATAAGTATTGATAATGACTTTTTAGAGTTACACATTTTATCCATATTTATATGAAGCTGATCATATGTATATTAAAGTCAGTAAGTGCATTACAGCTTCTTTGATTTGATTTTGCTGCTGCTGCATAATTTTAGATGGTTTACAGTGTTGTTCCGGAATGAATAGCAACATATTATTTTTTCGGCTACCCTGTGGAATTTACTGTAATGTGTTCCCTGTATTTGAGAGAACCATTACTGAAACATCTATGCCTTTTCCTGTATATTGTATATCATGATCCATTTTATAGAAAAGTGTTACTCACAATATAACAAAGTAGATTTTCCATTCCCATTTCTTTGTGTTTCATTGTTTTTACCCCTGATTTAAAAGTTTCCACTAAACAAGGATGTTCTGTGGTACATGTACCTACATGTAGGTGTTTTTTTAATAACACAGATCTACTGCATCATTGTTTCATTAAGTACTAGGTGGATCATCCTTCTCATCTGACTTTAGCTTCGTGCCCCCAACGGACGCTCCAGTGATCATCGTAGAGCCAGGTGAAGTTTACTCCAGGGAACTCTTGTTCCGAGTTACCCCTGACATGGTCCCAGAGACCAGGGTCCTGGCCTACTACATCCGTACCGACGGAGAGGTGGTGGCAGACAGCGTTGCATTCAGAGTACAGAAGAAGTTTGAGAATGAGGTAAGATCTTTTCCTGTCAAAGTTACGGAATAGTTGCATGGAAAGATTTGCTGAAGTAAAAGGGAAAATCATGATGTTTTATGCATCTGTCAAAACAAATAATTTTACATGCTGAAATGAATTTTGCAATGGTTTAGTCAAATCTGTATCCTACTGCTGTCACCATAGAGGTCAACTCAGATCCTAAGATCATGCTTTCTCAAAATCACCTCATAGTTCAATCAATTCAATTCAATTTATTTCTAATTTAAAAACTAGTTACAAATCAATAACATATACATATGAATAATAGTGGCGGGATCATGAAAAGCACTAATTGGCTTATTGAAAATGACCCTTTAACAAGTATACACATAGCATATTATACATTGTAAGAAACATAACCAAAAACAAACCAAAAAAAGTTGCATGGATGGATGTGCTGAAGTTCATATAAAATCATAATTTTGTAATGCTTCTTCATGAAATTCATGAAAACATTTTGTTTACATATCATAGCTGTAGATATTTTATGTTTTGGTCAAATTAATATCCCACCGCTGCCACCACTTATGACAGAAGCTTTTTGAGAGGTAAATTAATAAGTTTTCTTCTTTTCTTTCCTCTTGTGTGTTTTTGGAATCCCTGCTTGTAGGTTGATATAGCGTTCAGTGATGAAGAAATGATGCCGGGAGCCGAGACTCAGCTTATGATCCACGCCTCTCCAGGCTCACTCTGCGCAGTGGGCGTGGTCGACAGGAGTGTTCATATTCTGGGTGGTGATAATCAGCTCAAGGCAGACAAGGTAATAATAATTATATTTCCTTATAAAGCGCCAAACACTTACTCTATCAATAATGTAGCATAATTACCATGGCTATAGCAGTGCAGCTGTTACGTGCTCTGCGTTTCAAGGAATAAATTACTACCAGGTACCCATTTACTTCACCTGGGTAGAGTGTGGCAAATGCAGATCAATGTCTTGCCAAAGGACATTAGGTAGGCTGACAGATAGAAGACAGTATTCTTAGATGTTTGATTGGTCTATATGTTGTTATTTTTGAGCCAGAAGGGCGTTAACTCATATCATGAGACATAGAGTTATCACCCTTCTTGCGGCTCCAAACAGAATATGTACTCAAATATGGGTAATTTTGTTATTTTGTGAAAAAGAAAAAGATGTCATCTTCTTCTTCTGTTGGATGTAGACAGAAATAGACTGAAATGCCATTTACTGGGAATCCATTTTGTGAAAAGTTGACAAGTATAGCCATATAGAAAATATTTTGCTGACTATTAGTTGTCATGAGCTCTCTCTCAGAATTAGGTGGAATTGCAAAGTTGTTTATATAACTGATTACTGTCATGCATTCAGAACATCACAACTCATTTTTATAAAGAGTTTTTTCCCCACCACTTGTTTGTGCTCCACTTTAAAAGAGAACTGGGCAGCCTTTTAGAATTGTAAATATCTATTCATCATTTCTAAAAATTGAATTTTCAAATTCTTTCTAATTGGTTTTAGGGGCTTACATAAGTGTAAAATAAATCCATCATTGATACAGTAAAACCTTTTCAATCGTATTCTGTCATCTGTATGTACGCAGATCTTCGCTTCACTGGATAAGTACCAACTGACCTCTTCTGGTGGTTACATTGATGCCACCACACACTGCGTACCGGAGGAAGATGAGTATCCTCAGTTCTTCCCTCTGGGACGCAAGAAGCGTGGTATCTTCCTGCCAGGATATGGCTCAAAGTATCAGGACTCTTCCAGGGCATTCAAGGTAAACTCATAAAATTGGCAGCACTTGGCATCATACTTTTCAAGTAATACTGTAGAATTTTAATATCGCAGAAAAACATAACAGTTTGTTGTGTAGTGAGTTTTTAAAGAGCCTGAATTTTGTTTTTGTCCCTGTAAGGGATGGGGTTCTAAGTCATTAATATGTCTAACTATGTTATGTAATTTGTACAAATATTTGTTTTCTGACACTTGTAGCCTGTTCTAATATGTTTTTTCTAATGATTAAGCAGAAACATCAGTGATGGTGCTTGGCGGTAGAGTTTTTACAGAGCCTTTTTTTCATATTCTTCATATTTTTTAGGACATGGGTTTGTTGTTTATCACCAATATGGATGTGGAGACCAGTCCTTGTGTTGGTGTAGGTTCAGTCTCCAGAGGCACAGGTGAGGAAACGTTCTTTACTGAGATTACTTTGATACCTATATCCAAAGACCACTACTATTTAGTTGTTCAAAGGGTACAAGAAGTTGGATGGTGTGGTCATTATCCATGGGATGGTTATCTCGTAGATGTCCAGGAGTAGTCGTCAATGTGTATGATTTGTTCACCGTTCATGTAAAACTGATATAGAAGTCTTAGCAGTGTCTATACTTTTGAAGGATCTATACACTGGCAATGCTAAAGATACCAATCATCATTTTAAACACATTTATATTGTGAAATGGTACTTTTTACTCTGTCTGCCAATTCTTCATGAAGCATTAATAATCTCAATATATTGTGGTCTTAGCTGAAGTTGAGAATGCAGCTGAAGGACCCATCGCTGTACCGCTGCTGAACAAAGAGAATGCCATCTTTGATGACGGGGGTGTCTTGGAGAAACCAGACGTACCCAACGATGTCTTGGAGACAGCTCCAAGGATCAGGTCATACTTTCCAGAAACATGGTTGTGGGACCTTAGGAGAACTGAGTAAGTAGTCTGAGTGAGCCATGGTAATACGTGTTGAAAGAACTTTAGAAGTGCATTGAAATAGTGTATCATATCCCACCGCTGCCATCAGGCCAATGAGTGAGAAATTGATTTGTAGATAAAGTTAAAGTATAGATGTTTGAGGGTATGATGAAGTTTATTCTGTGTGACTAGGTTGCACATTGATCATCAACAACACCAAGGGGATTTCCCTGATGGAGTAATACACACCCTCTGTCACTATACTAATACAGAAGATTAATATCATAATTTACACCTGGGTGGAGAGTGGTAAATAAAGATTACTGTCTTTCCATTAGATGCTAGAGCTGGGCCGGGATAAGAACCCCATACCTTATGATCTACAGTCGATGACTTGTCCACAAGATCACAACACCTCAATGCATTCTTTATTTTTTTGTCTTGTCCAGCTCTGTCACAGGTGAAACCTCCATCACAATGGAGGTGCCAGATACCGTCACCGAGTGGATTGGAAGCGGCTTCTGCACCTCTGTGGAGTATGGAGTGGGCGTGTCACCCCCTACCAAGCTCCGGGCCTTCCAGCCTTTCTTCCTCTCCTACACCCTACCTTACTCTGTGGTAAGGGGAGAGGTTGTTCCTATCACCGTCACTGTCTTCAACTATCTCACAGAGAGCCTGGTGGTAAGTTGGATTTTTTTTCTAAACTGTTCGGAAACAATCCTGAGAAAACTTGTAATTTTGCCTATTGGAAAGGCTCATGTATTTGAAACAGTGTGCAACAAGTATGGTCTATATTTCAACAAACTTGCTATACTTAGGCTTTCATACATGCACATGTTCATGGGAAAGACCAATCTATTTCATCCCATATATTACTGATCAAATCTAAGATTAAGTTATGAGAATCATATTTTATAAGAATTCTAGATATAGTTTTTCAAGTTCTTTGGTGTCTCTCTTATTTGGTACTATATATTTAACTGTAAATTCGAGAAAATACCAGCAATAATCAGTTGAGCCATATGAAATTCATACTTGTATTTTTACAGGTTGAGGTT
Source organism: Hemicentrotus pulcherrimus (assembly GCA_003118195.1). Taxonomy (NCBI): domain Eukaryota; kingdom Metazoa; phylum Echinodermata; class Echinoidea; order Camarodonta; family Strongylocentrotidae; genus Hemicentrotus; species Hemicentrotus pulcherrimus. The sequence goes on along the minus strand of BEXV01000233.1, from coordinate 235,566 downwards.
TCTTTGGAACTGACTGAAGGATTCCGTATGGCCAGGAAAAGTCGTCCGAGGAAAAAGGTTTGCGTCGGTGGATCTCAGTCCCAGTCTGTGGAGTTCCGCATCCAGCCAAGGAAACTCGGAAACATCGCTCTACAAGGTATTGATAACAGATGCTTGGAAAACACCAATTAAGAAGTGCTCAAGCATTTTGTACACCATCTCCACCTACTGTGTAGAATATATATGTGTTGGTGCAAACAGGACAGCAACAGATTCATATATATTAGCAGACATCCATCTCAAAATCTCTCAGTCTAAGCAATGTAGGATGATATGATGATTTCAACGGTGGATGAGTAAAATGTACTCTAATTCCTTAAGATTTTAACCTTTGTGAAATATATTTCACTTCATGTTTACTCTCACGCCATTCCAACTTTCTATGTACCATTTAAAAAAAAACTCAGTTTGGTTTGTTGCCCTTGTTGTTGTTTGCCACTAGCATACATTACCCTTTTCTGAATGTTGTTGTCTTTGCTTGTATCAGCGCTTGGACTGTCTGTGAATGATCAAGATGCTTTGTGTGGTAACGAGCTTGTCAGCAGCAGTGTCGGAGCCAGAGACAGCATCTACAAAGAACTTTTAGTAGAGGTAAGTCATATCTCCGATCAAGCTTCAAGGCACAATTTGTTTATTTTTGGTCCAAATTATTAAAGTGAAATGCATTTAGTCGTGCAGCATCCCTAGTGCAGTGTTTTAGGATCAATAAATTGTATAGGTTGCTTGTTGTCATGGATGATAGTATTACCCTTGTCAGTATGCATCTTGGGAAAATTTTGCTTTGCTACTTTTTCTGCAGTCCTCCATATTTGATTTAAGAGTCAAGCTTGTTATACACTGACAGGAACCTGTATTCTATTTTCTATTAATTCCTTGTTTCCTGAGATCTGGAGGCTTTTGCGGTGGAGCTTAGCAAGTTTTAAAAACAAATATTTTAAANCATGTGGCTCATTATGTATGCCTATAAATAGCTTGTGAGTGCATTATCATTAAAAACCGACAGATGGATTACAATCAACTTGAATTTTACAAATTGCTCTATGGCGGAGGCATCATTTTCGACTGCGTGCAGTCAAAATCCATCTAGTTTTCATAGATTTTTAAATATTTTTTTAAATATTTGTTTTTCAAACTTGCTAAGCTCCACCCCTAAAACCTCCAGATCTCATTCCCCTTGTGACATCATCTGTCACTAATGAGCTAACTTTAGAAAGTGGCATGTAACTTTGCCAATGTTGACCACCTGTTACAACCTACACAAACATATGCACTTTAAAGAGGGTGCCGATTTACACAGATTATTCAATACTGTCATTACCCCTGATCCAGCAAGTAACAATAACTTCAATGATTGAGACATATAATCATTTCATCTCTGTATCTATGTTGAAACCAGGCTGAGGGGACCGAAGTAGAAACCACACAGAACTGCTACTTCTGCCCAGAGGAGGGTAAGTCTTTTGTTCATTGTCATGGGTTCACTGGAAATAAAACAAATTAATCACAAACAATATCATTGAATGTTTTGATGTTATAATTTGTGGATTTGTTTGCAAAGCCACATCAAAACACAAGCTTTTAAATATTGTCTGTGATAACAAAAATAATCTTAAAATAGATTGAATTGGAAAACAATTTTTTTTCTTCACATATTTTGCCTTATGAAAATTGGTTAAGATTTTCTTTTTTGTGGTTATTGTCATATTACATTTCTTTCAGTACAGAGTCTCATTTTACGTCTTTTGCATTTTGTTGTACATGTCTTACAGTGTTATTCATTGTTTGAATTGATAATGTTTGAATTGATAATGTTTCATTTTTACCACTACATATTTACATGGAATATAGATGAATGTGAATATCAAGAGCTGAACAATGTTGATGGTTTATTATGTGTTTTCTGGAGTGTGGTGTAACATGTGCGGAGGAGAGGGTTTTGTGTATGATGCAGTATTGGTGATCATTGTATGGAGAGAGTAATTCTACCTTACCACCCTTTCCCCACATGTAAATGAACCTTCCCTGCTATATGTTGCATGCCCAAATTCCTTAAATGTTGCCTTCATTTTATATATTTACTCTTTTCAAAATTACATTTATTGTTTCTATTTTTGTTTGTTTCTATTTTATGTCATTTTATTTCACTTTTTAAAGGTTGAGAATTATACATGCATTTATTCAATAATTTAGTTTAGTCTACAATAGACATGGTATATTAATACACATCCATCCTGTACCTACATGAATGTGCAATGTGTTAATTAAATGTGAATGTATTATTCGGACTTACATTATTGCTGACAAACTATATTACTCACAGAATAAATATCATTAGAAAATAATACATTACATTGATGTAATAATATTAGATGTATATGTAACATGAGCGCTATACACGAACCCACTATTATTATTATTTATTATGTGAATATATTATTCTGGCTTAGACTATTTTTGTCATACTATATTACTAATGAATATATACATGTATTATTTATTGGTAAATATGTATGTACACCTATGTTATAATGTAGGCTATATATTCATTAGATATGAGTATATTATCCTGGTGGTAGATGAGAATTGAGTAGCATCAGATTTTGACTAAAAAGATAGATTGGTAGCTTATTTTACTCACTAGTATAGGAGGAGAGCCCTCGCTTGTTAGACCATGGATAGACCATACATATTAGGTGAGTAGTATATTTCATATTATATATTCATGTTTCTCTTTACCCATCTGATTGATACCAGTAGCCTAGATTCCAGGCAGTATGAGTTTCTTCTCCTCATCAGTTGAATGATAGTAACAGAGTCTGATGTATTAACACTTGTAGACTATTTCTTCTCGCTTTCTTTTCTTTGATTGAGAGAGAGAGAAGATAGTGAAGAGGGATAGTCTACAAATCCAGACTTTGTTGAACTCTATGTCATTGAGAGAGAGAATAAATTCATATCTCTTGAAAGCCAGGCTAGCTGACCATTATACTGATATCCAGTCTGCTGAAGTACACAGTGCCATGCTAAAAGAAAGCAGCACCCTCAAATGGGACTTACTATTTGATGTCTAATTCATTTTGCAAGTTTAAAGTTATTTGATTCAAAGCATTTGATTTGTTGTATAGAACTGCAATTTCAAATGTAACAGAAAAATTGAAATAAACAGTAACACACATTTTTGAATTTCTTAATGTGATGTAAGCAAAGGAAAAAAGCCTCAATTTCTACCGAATTCAAGATGTACTTGCTCTGACATTCAAATTGTCTCAGTTGATCTAGTGCATCTAGTTTCAACAAAAACAGAGGTTGTACATGTGTATGAGCATGAGCATTCAGCCTTCTGGATTTCAGTACTTGTCCTGTGTGAATGTTTAGTCATAATTGGTGTATTTTTCATTTTCTTTTCTTTAGTCATCTCATGGAATGATCATAGCATGATGTAAAGTCAGATGATTGTTACAGCATGGAAGGTTAGTTTGATGGCATAATAGTTTCAAGAGAATTTTTTTTTTAAAAATCAAACGGTTGTGATTTGAATCATCAAGTTCTACTTCTACATTATTTCTTTCCTTTCATCACATAACATTCATTATTTGTTTCTAAAGATATTCAAGGATGTTTAGCACAAGTTGTTTAAACTTAGGACCCATAATTTTATGGCAATAAATTCCTGGGACATGATTGGAAATTCAATCTTTAAGAACTAAGGACCATCATATATGTCCCCATGCTAATGTTAGGGGATTCCACAGTCTACTTTGGAAGTTCGACTTTGGACAAACTTAATCCTTCTTCAACAATCCTTCCTTGCATTTATACAATCACAACTGACTATGTGCACCTACATGTATTAATGTACTTGACTTGTCTGGATATGTATGCATTTTGAAATGTTGCATGGACATGTTATCCTGATATTTTCTCCACCTTTCTTTCATCTTCTTTCAATTGTATATATATATATATATATATCCTGATATTTTCTCCACCTTTCTTTCATCTTCTTTCAATTGTATATATATATATATATCTGTATTATGGGAATGTGGAATGACCGTAAACTACTTCGTAAAAAGGCCTCATTCATATGTATGCTATGATGAACTGCTTCAAAAATCAGACACACCAAAACAAAATCATTTTAAATGAAAGTGGTCTTTTAAAATTCTGCAACTAATCATGATTCCTATCCATACTCACTGATCTATGATCACATTTGTGATGCAAACTACACTTGTATCGCAATTCAGCCTTCTACGGCTGCGAAGATATTTTTTAATAAACCTTGAATTGAATTGAACTTGTGTCATTTTATTTTGTTCCTGCATTTTTAAGGCAGTTCTCTGAAACTTATGTGAATGAGGTATAACCAGTTAGCCTTGATTACTTGTTTTGTCATTATATAATATTTGTTTTTTTGTTTTTTTAACCCCTGATATGTAAATCCATGCATCTGGATGTGATATATGTATCCCATTGCAAGATATGCCGGAGACTGTATGTATGTAAAGTGAACTAGTCTGAGATGCAAGGGCATTGACAATAGTGTAAAGTTTCATGGATTTTGAATGGTTACTTTTGTCTAAAAGTGAATTGTTTAAGCAAGAATTTTTTGTAACACAAATAAAAAAAAAAGACTTAAAGAATAAACCAAACTAATAAGGATTGTAAAAATGAAAGAAATTACATTTGGTAGTATATCATCACTTTTATGCAAATCAATACCATATAAAGTGCAGTGCCAGAAAATCATTTAAAATCTGCTCGAGTGTCATTTAGAAAGACAAAAAACAAAAATGTGTGGTTAGTATTCTTTAATTTACCATACCATTACTGTAGCAATAAATGCTATTTTTTTGTTTTTTGTTTGTTCAGAAAATTCAGAAAAGTGATAAACCTTCACTCAAAAGTACAGCCACTGCTGTGATTAAATATGTTAATTCCAGCACTTGGAGTTAATTGCTGAACTTTACACAAATCAATGCATCTACATTCAGACTCTAACATTCATAGAATTAGCATGTCCGTCACTCTGTATTAACTAATACCATTTTCATTCTGGAGGAGAATCAGTATTTATTTGATGTACATGTATCTTTGAATATCATGAAATTTGTAAGATATTTATAAAGTAATTGAGTAAATTTGTCTATGCTTTGGATTTATGAAGGGATTAGTGAGATAAATTATCATTTGCATTTATGAACTTCAAAAATGCTATGTTTTAATCCAATTTAGATTCAAATAATGCCTCTAACCTGCTATAAATGTGTTTACTTGAGGTTAGTTGTACATGAAGTGTTAATGATCTGTATATTCTTACATTTGAGCATCACACTTATAGTTCTTCATCGTTTTCTTTTTCTCACACAGATAAACTGACAAGGACAGGGGTATCCATACAAACAAGTAGCATCCCGCTTCTGGATGAAATTATGCACAATTAAGTCAGGCAAATTAGTTACCCTCAGTAAAGTAATGTTTTTTGCATTATTTTATGGTTTGATGTAGACATTATCAAGTAAAGGTTTGATTTTTATTTCTGATCTTAACCCTTTACCTACTTGAACCGGGTGGTCCTGTACAAAGCCTATGTGAATGAGAGAATTATAGTCAATTGGTTGTATCGAAACGTTGACAGCATAACAACGAAGAGCTTGTCAAGATGTTCAGTACATTTTCTTGTAAATAGCAAGTAGATTTTTTTTTCCTTCAAATTTATGCATGCTCCATTCTGAATATGCAACAAAACTTAGACAAGTTAAAGAATAGTGCAGCATACTTCAATGTATCATTAGTTATGGAATCTTTAATAGCAACCACAAGAAGAAAACAAATCTTTACATGATTAATTCTGTGGAATATTCTAAAGGGCCTATTATTTTCTGTTTAAATTTCCTGTACTTTCCTATTGTAGTATCTGAAGGTGAATATGAGAGGGTTTTTAATGTAACTCTACCTGAAGGCATCGTGGAAGGGTCAGCCCGAGGCAAGGTCTCCATCACAGGTCAGTAATAAGCCCTGAACAACTATTCCTTTTGCAACTTGGCAACACTTATTTCTGTAATGTTTGTACAACTTTGGAAGTCTGTTTGAATGAAACTACATCTGTTGAGAGCTAGAAGGGTGATCACACTTCTTTGAAGAAAAAAAAAAGTTTACGACCTTCTGGCTCTCTGCAGAAAATGTAATGTTCATAAGCGATACAAAAATTATTAAAAAAAAAAAAAATCAATTTTCAAGGTGAATGGATATTAACAGCTATTTAATTGAATGAGGAATAGCCTAATTGAATGAAAACTGCCCTCTTTCACTGATTTGAATAAGTTTTTCATCTCAGGAATGATAACATAAAATATTGTTTTAGTCAATGCTTATAACGATAATTACAATATAAAGACAGTTTAATTCAATCAATTATTTTTTTCAATTCATTTTTATTTATTTCACATGTCTTTAAAGGCAATAAAGAAAAATTGAACATGATTATTATTTTCAGTTGACAAAGTCTTTCCTTTTTTGCATAGCTATAAAATATGTTAGAACTGTTCACTTTCATTTTCTTACTTTGATCAGGTGACTTGATGGGCCCAAGTCTGTCTAACCTTGATCACCTGATTCGTCTTCCTACTGGCTGTGGAGAACAGAACATGCTTGGATTTGTGCCGAACATCGTTGCCTTGAGTTACCTCACAACGACAGACCAACTAACGCCCTCTGTTGAGAACAAAGCAAAGTAAGGGATGAACATCAGATTGTAGAAGATACTTTGGTCCATGTTTGGTAAACTCAAAACATTAGATGGATCAATTTTATTTTTTGATGTATATACAGTGAAACCTGTCTATAAAGACCACCGAAGGAGACAAGAAAAGTGGTTTTTATAGGAAGTTGGTCTTTATGTACAGGTTCCTTTAGTACATGTTCCAATGAGAAACAAATTTCAAGGGAAATAAAACTATGGTCTCTGTAGACAGCTGGTTGCTAAAGCAAGTTTGATTGTACAGTGAATCCTGTCTACAAAAACCACCCAAGAGAGACAAGAAAAGTGGTCTTTATAGGCAGGTGGTCTTTATGTACAGGTTCCTTATGTACATGTTTCAATGAGAAACCCTATTCAAGGGAAACATAAAATGTGGTCTCTGTAGACAGGTGGTTGCTAAAGCAGGTTTGATTGTATATTGTTATTAGTTCAAAATAAGTTGTAGAACATGCTTGGGTTTGTGCAGTAAATTAATTTTGTTAAATATTTGTTTCTCTAGATTTAATATGAAACGTGGATATCAGCGTGAGCTCAACTACCGTCACCGGGATGGCTCGTATTCGGCATTCGGTGAGAACGACCCTGAGGGAAGCACGTGGCTGACTGCGTTTGTCGTTCGTTCCTTTGCTCAGGCCTCAGACTACATCTACATCGATAAGGACGATCTTAAAGTCAGCATCTCCTGGTTGAAGAGACTGCAGAATCCAGAGACTGGGTGCTTTGAGTCTCGTGGGAAGCTATGCCATAAAGACATGAAGGTTAGGAGTCTTGTACAAATATATCTAGGCCTTGAACTATCCCCATAAATAAATCTTTACACTATACAATTACTAATTGTACAATTACCATGTAGGGCATCTCTCCCCCCCCCCCCCC
>BEXV01000233.1:192378-214223 GCA_003118195.1 Hemicentrotus pulcherrimus | reverse complement strand
GGGGGGGGGGAGGACACAGAAGATCACTGATTTTGGCTTTTGCTTTATAATCTATATCTTCCCATTAAACAAATTCAATATATTGTTATTTGTATTCCAGGCAAGAATGTTAAATGTGGATTAAAGCATCATCTTCCCTTGAGCTTTTTTGTGTGTGCATGTGATACAAAAATTACAAAACTGCACAAGATTAACTTTAGAGTGTGCACTTAACAATGGGCTCCTGTTTTCTCATTTTACCTAGTATAAAACAGAAACAAAACAGTTTCCTTGATTTTTGTTTTCTTCTTCTTATTGTACATGTGGCCTCAGTTTGAACTGTAGATAAATCAAAGTATTGAAGCATTATAGAGTTGACCAATTTAAACATTCTATGCTATTCACTGTAACTTGTGCATTCACGATGGTCATTTTAATCCTCTTCCCCCAACACCCTTTATGTTTTCTGACCAAAACAATTCTTTCTTCTGCAGATAATACTGTAAATCTGGTGTTTAAAAGAAATAATCTCATATACAAAGAGGAGGATATAGAGAGGAAGACATACTGAAACACTGTAGCTGTTGTAATTCTTTTAGATAGCTCCCTTTTTTCATTTGCATAGTTCTGCAGATTATTAAGTGTTAAGCTGGCCCCTTTTACATGTAATTGCTTGAACTCTATGAAACAATGAGTGTATATTCCAAGGCCCTTTATTTAGATATTCCACTTCCATGATACTTGTGTCTGACCAAGGAGTTAAGTAATAACTTCTTGGTCTGACATAAGTTAAGGCCTTTGTCTGATTTTGTACTGTCTGCAACTTTGATTGTGTAATTAGTCCCTTGATCAAATCCTGGTTGTTTGTTGTAGCTGGTAATTAATGTCTTATCTCTGTAGTTACAGAACAGAGACATGTACACAACAAGGTTCGTCTTATAGCTACATAATTAAAACGTGTGAGCAGTGGTTGTAATAGGAGCAATTAAGATCTTGGAATTTAGTTTTAGAAGATATGATCGATGTGCTGAGAAAAATAGTTAGATATTCCTTTAAAAATAGCTGGAACATGTAACTTTGCTGAAAGAATTTATATTTCTTACAACACGGTGTGTAGATGCAAAGCAAGGAGTGTAATATCTCCTTGATAAAAGTACCAATTTTTTTAGCTTGTTCATTCTTCCTTTATAATGATTCAAATACTAGCTTTTTAATGGTCATGTGCATTTCTGTGTTACTGCATGTTATTGTATGTAATTTTGTTGATAAACCATAAATGAAATGGAATGGAATAAATTCAAAAGTTCTTTGACATCTTTAAATGTTTGGGAAAGCGAGCTTAATTGAATTATATTGTTCTGGGGAACATTCTCATGACATGATTCATCACCATGGTTTAGCTAGATTTCACTGTACTTGGGATTTGATTCGAAAGGTCAAAGGTCAAGTTTGAAAGGATGAAAAATTGGCGGCAGTACCCTTTGCTAACCAAGTTCACCTTGAGTGGCATTATATGTTCAGGTGTTTGTACTTTTATGGTTTCGTAACAGTGTATGCTACATACAACGGTGAGAATCCAAACTGTATGATACATACAATGGTGAGAATCCCAACTGTATGGTCCTCTTCACACTGGCGGTGGAAAGGGACAGAATTCAGTTATCTTAGCTTTAGAAGAGAACAACGCAAAAATAATTGATTTATTACTATGAGATAAAAAAAACTGTTACACCCTCCCCCCTCACCCCTCACCCTCAAAGAAACCCAGTAACAACAGCAAAAACAAAACTATAATAAACATGCAGATGGTTAAAAGATTCAGTTATCTTAGCTTTAGAAGAGAACAACGCAAAAATAATTGATTTATTACTATGAGATAAAAAAACTGTTAACCCCTCCCCCCTCACCCCTCACCCTCAAAGAAACCCAGTAACAACAGCAAAAACAAAACTATAATAAACATGCAGATGGTTAAAAGTGGAAGCTAACCTAGCTCTGCTCTGTCTGCAATTTTAGTTTCTTCTCAAACTGTTTATCAAATTTTGCAATTTATGCAGAAAAAGTGCTTAAAGGTAAAGACCAGTTTTGGAAATGCCCCCCTCTCAAAAAATGAAATGGAAGCCCTTATTACCAATCATGTGAAAGAATATGTTTTGACTAATACATGATAATAAAAAATTTGCCGGGGAAACCGCATACTAATTGATATATTTGGTAAATTTGTTTATCTATTGGGACAATACGCACGTGTCTTGCACGTGTGCGAGTCCCATATACATCTTTCTGTGTACAGTGCTTGTAACTTTACAAAGACTGGGCCAAATTTCTTATCATTTTGATGATTCCAGAACCTTGCAGTACACACCAATACTTATATGCTAGATGATCAAACTTTTCTGATCGATTCCNCCCCCCCCCCCAAAGAAATCCAGTAACAAACAGCAAAAACAAAACTATAATAAACATGCAGATGGTTAAAACTGGTTAAAAGTGGAAGCAAACCTAGCTCTGCTCTGTCTGCACTTTTTAGTTCTTCCCAAACTGTTATATTTCTGCATGAATTGCAAAATATGATGAAATGCTTAAAGGTGAAGACCAGTTTTGGAAATGCCCCCCTCTCAAAAAATAAAATGGAAGCCCTTATTACCAATCATGTGAAAGAATATGTTTTGACTAATACATGATGATAAAAATTTTGCCAGGGAAACCGCCTACTAATTGATATATTTGGTAAATTAGTTTATCTATTGGGACCAAGTAGATAATACACACGTGTCGTGCATGTGTGCGTAGTCCCAGATAAATCTTTCTGTGTACAGTGCTTGTAACTTAACAAAGACTGGGCCAAATTTCTTATCATTTTGATGATTCCAGAACCTTGCAGTACACACCAATACTTATATGCTAGATGATCAACATTTTCTGATCCATTCCACAATGTTTCTTTCACAATGCAATTGCTTGACCAAAACTGGTCTTTATCTTTAAGAGTGCTAATCATAATTGGCAGAGTAGCAATCAATCAACAGCATTTTGGGGTTGCAGTCATGTAGCTGGGAGCGGACCCCAACAGAAGAACAATAGTTACTAAAAAGTACTACAGGTATGTTCTACAGAGCCAACAAAGAAACTAAAAAAAATGACAAAAAGAGCATCAGCAGAGTTCACCACTGGGTTACCTAGACATTAGTGAATTACTTGTTTATCTAAGTGCATGGCAGACAACTGCTGTGAGTCAGATTTTGGTCTTGAACTTTGGGGTCGATCAAAATATATTTTCTCCTGCGTTCATGCTTAATGAGCTGGTCTAGCTCCAATGAGCCAAACTCATTTATTTTAATTGATTTGTAGTTAGGGGTAGAGGTTAAAGTTCAGACATTGTTCATGGTAACATACAGGTACCGGTACCTGTCTGTATGATTTTAGACTACCCAAGTTTAAAGACCCGTAATGAAATTTAAAGATGTGTAAGAGAGGGTGGAGCCCCATTTCGATTTGACAATAATAATTTTCCCTTTTTCCTGTCGAATATGAAATCATATTTTAGCCCAGGGGTCTGTCAGGTAGAAATACTGTAAGCATGTGTGACCACAGGTTTTTTCAGACACCCAAGGACGCACAAGGATTTCTTCTGAAGCCAAAATACACCTGGCTAAATGAGGGTTTTGTAAGGTTTTTCACAAAATAATGTTACATTATTTAAAAAAACTTTAAACATGTTTTTCTTGGTGATGCATGCTTACAGTATTAATATTTGACTGAAACCCCTGGGTATTTTAGAAACAGCATGTGCCGACTCAAAACATTTCTGGTCCTTTGTTTTATGAGGTACCAAGCACCCTCTCTCATTAATTTCCTGTGAAAATTAACTTTGGGCCAAATTAGTCCTTCAATCTTGATACTTAATTTGATACTCAAATATCAACATGAGATCGGGTCAAGAGAGAGAGAGATAACAAAGATCATAGAAATGGGGCCAGAGTGCTTACCCTTCATTCAGACTACCGGAATTGAAGTATAATTAATTTTTTTCTAGTCTGAATGATCTAATAGTGAAAAGCTTGTTTGAGCATTGTTTTAAACGAAAAAAAATGCAGGTTTTTGTTGTTGTCTGAATGTTTCATTAGCGAAAAGCGTGTTAGAGCATTGTTTTGAATGTAAACTTGATAAAGAACCAACATGCTGTTCTTGTCTGAATCGGCCAGCTGTCATTGTCAATTGGCCTCTTGAAGTTGAAAATGAGTTTCTTTATATGCTGTTTTTTTTTAGTACCTTATGTATGCTCCTGTCATAGCCTAATGATAATTCTTTGTATGAATTTTCTTTGTTCAAGTTTTGTATGATTTTCTCCTGAAAATAAGATGTCTTGTACTATGGGCTCCCGGCCTATGGATTAATGTTATGTACATTTTATGGAAAACTGATTGATGATGACATTTTGTGTGATGTCATTGAAAATCATGTCATATAGGAAGTCACTTTTACGTCAGTAGGAGGAATGCCAAGTTGTTTCAATGTTGAATGGTTGTTAACTATGGTTTACTAACCATACTTGTCTTCCTTCCTGGAAGTAACCAGACATTTGACGATACAATTACACAAGAACACAATTACAGATTGAAGGGGGGGGGGCACACAACTGGCCATGATTGCCCTATTTCTAAATCACTGTAGCATACCATAGAAAAATAGAATCTTGACTGGGATATCTTATGAGGAGGAGTGAGTGTTGTGTTACATGAACCATCCAACAAGAACACAACTGGCTATTGCCCCCATTTTATTAATCAGTGTAGCATACACAATATTTTTCTCCATGTGCTTCCTCCCTTTTAAGGGCAATATAACCCTTGTAATAAGTTGATTTGTATGAAAGCAGAAAAATAACAGAAACAGAATGGCAAAAGTATGAAATGAATAAAATTAAGGAAGTTATGAATGTTTGAAATGTGAGATCCCTAAGTCTATGCTAATCACAAATTGTTGGTTTGGTCAGTGGATTGTGAATTAGGATGTCAAATCCTTGTCTTTACACTTATGGTTTATGAAAATCCATTTGTTAAGCTAGGGCAAACAATATTGGCCTATTAAATGTGTATTCCACAATATTTTTTCTTGAATTGGTCATTTATACTGTATTAAAAAGAGAACAAAATATATGCCATTGCTGCTTTTTTGAATACAAAAAGCCTTAAGAAAAATAATGTAAATGTAAAAATGAATCCTTTTTCCAAGCTTAACACNCACACACACACACACACACACACACACACACCCACACACACACACACACACACTCACACACGCATGAAAAACACAAACAAACATAGTCAAACTAAATGTTTAAAAGCTTGGCAATCTTTTTGTTTTGGAAGTACCAACACAGTTAATCTGAATCAGAACCTGAGAATAAATCAATGATTAGAGTTCCAAAGGTTATGTAAAGACAATGCCAAAGGATTCTGTGTATCAAGTAGTGATTAACTTCAATAGGGCGTGTAAGGAGATAAGACTATGAATCTGACTATTCAGAAAAAACAGGAAGTTAAGTTGTCATGCTTCATTTTTATGATATTGCTGTTATTAGGTTATTGTGACACATTTAAGTTTTGCTTCAAACTGAAAGTAGAAATTAATGCTCAATGATTATTGACAAATCCTAAGTCATCAAATTTAATCTTGTTTTTGATTTATTTAAAAGGAGATCATATATTAGTCATTGTTTATTCATTTATACTTCTGATTTTCTTTGAAAACAGTACAAGTAAAGAATAAAGTAGAATCTGAAGTTTTATGTGAAGCATTCTCAACATCTTTGTCATTAATTTGGTAAGGATAAATTATTATTCATCAAATACATCGTAATCTCCTGTTTAGAAAATGGCATCATACAACAAAATAAAAATTATGTTGATTAAATACAAAAGAAGAAATGAAAACTAAGAAAGCATATAGCCTATGTACACACTACACATAGTGCATCCCTTTATATCTACTGTGAATTAAACTTCCGTTTAACAGTAAATAGCTTTTTTAAGAAAAAGAAGCTATTGTGTTGTTTTGGGAGAGGCATAAAATTACTTCAAATTTTTAGATATAACTTCACCATAAACTTTCCATTTCATTCGGCCTTGCATTTATTTATTTCATAAATTCTCTAGTGTATACTGATTTATGACAAAAGCATCACTAAATTGGGCTTTGAAAACATCAGTTTATGGGACCATCATATTCCTAGTAATCCTTCACAAGTGTTAACTCAGATGTTATCATTAACCCCATCTCCAACTTGGACTGGGATGTTTTTCCTCGGAATAGAGGAAGTTTTAAAACTCCAGATTTCCCAGAAATGTGACGCGTTTGACGTAATGTACACAGGGTCACCCCATCGGCCGGTCCGTACCTAACAGCAAGGTCATTGGAAGTTCATTGTCAATAGTTGAATCAGGATTGGAGACAATGGGTGCACCATTGACCAATCACAGGGGCTCTTTGTCAGATGTTTACTAGTCTAGGACAGCAGACCTTTTCTAATTTATATTTTTTACATGGAATCTGCTTGGATCTACATGTATAGGCTTATTTCAAAGGCCAATTTGGTGATGCTCTTGCTCTTGCCATAAATCAGTACACACTAGTGAATCTATATTAACTCTAATGTAATATACATATACACTAAAGTCAATAAAATACCAGAAAACTCTGAAGTCAACATCAGGAACATCATATAAGAAATAGTAGTATGACTTACTTTCTGTGATATTAGTACAGTCAAACCTGTCTATAGCAACTGCCCAAGGGAAACACTGTAGACAGGTGGTCACTAAAGCAGGTTTGACTGTACTTTGTGATACAAATGATTATCTAGGACAAATTTTCCCAACAGAATTGGAGGCATTTTCAGGTCAGAACGAATCACTTCTTCAGATTGTGGCTGTGAAGTAGACTAATATTGTCCAAGCAAGCATTTGATCCCAGGGACCCTAGCCCATGTCTCTGCAGACCCCTCTTTGTGGTGTCATGTTAGCTTTTGTCTACCAGTATAAAAGTGTTGCTATTGTTCATACTGTGTGCATGACCAGGGCAGAATAGAGCATGACAGACAATGTTGACAAAAGGCCCAATTATCCACTTGACTTGACATTTAGATGAAAGGTTAGAACAGACAACAGAGGCCTGTTCCTACCACATCCTCCTATAGCTAATTATCCCGTCCATGTATACCTCTACCTCTAGCACCAGTCATATCAGCCCTCTTTCTCACTCTTTCTCCTCCACTCCTCTTTTTCGTGGTGGTAGTTGTTGATTAACCAGAGATCAAATTTCAGAGCTGAGGGTTACTCGTAAACAACCATTGTGGGCGGAGACAAGGTTTCAGAGTCTGGTATATAACAACCGGCCTCTTGCTCTCACCTGCATAATCCAGCCTATGTCTTGGAGTCGATAGTCACTGGTGTACCGAAACCAAAAGGAACTCTTTGCGAACATTAGCAAGCAAGCTTGGAGGATAGCCAAGCATTCTGTGTTGCTTCCCTAACTTGGTTGAGCCTGGCGTTGTAGTTAGGAGAGAATTTAAGATGTCGTTGACTAGGACAGCCATAGTGCTGTTGGGATTGTTGGCTCTTGTCTATGCAGATCACAATCATGGTCCTCCTGCTCCATTTGGCATGCCTGGGATGGGTGACGGTGAGCTTATTTGGAGTTATTCTTTCTTTTCTTCCCCTCACTTTCTTATTTTCATCTACGCTTAATAGTCATGAATTTAGGCCTGATATATGTGTGAATCTTTTCTTAGTGTAATGTTGCAAGGTGTGTGCAATTGCTCTTTGCAAGCCTCAACTCTTGAAAGTTCTGACTGGGTTGTTTCAAAGTTTTATTTACCTTTGTCTCTTTTTCCGGTTCTCAAACACCAAATCCTTCCTGTCTAGTTGTCTTATCTATGTTTTTCTATATATATGAACATTACTTTACATGATTTACTTGATTCCTCCTCAGTCTCTACTGGATGGTTGGTAGAAAAAATATTTTTTTCTTTCCTTCATAACCATCCTTCATATTCTTGAGCTTGAACCATCTGCATGTATTCACGTAGAACAGAATCAGTATGTCATTTAAGATTCACTGGAATAACATGTACTGTACATGTATTTTAGGCCCGCAAACTGTATATATAATTCTGAATATACAGTATAGCTACGGACAATCATACCAAAACACAAACATATGTTAGGCTATACAGTGTTGTACTTCCTACATCAGTCAACTTGAACTTTACCTCAATGATCTTTTCACTTTTTAGCCATTAATCATGTTGTTTTTCCTTTCGGTTCTAACATGTAAGTTACATGTATAATATTTTGACATGTTTGTGGAAGGTAATATTGACTATATGTTGGGCATTTTCAGTATGTACCGGTAGATGAAAATGAAAATATATTTAGTTAACTACTTGAATCAGGTGTTTAGTGCGCATAAACATGAACTTGTCAATAAATAGTCATTAGTAACCTTTTATGTGTTTCAGTCAGTAGGAAAAATTTACCTTGTAGTAAAATGCACTATGTGTGGACACTTTGTCTCCAATACTATCTTTTATGGACCATGTACGTGTTACTAAAATATGTTTATGTACTGATCAACAGTCTTTAAAGGAATGTTAGTTTCCTTTAGGCATAGTCACAGGCTATCATTACAATATATGCCTTTACTACAATATCTTTCTGGACTCAGATATTAATAGGAATAATAATAGTGATCATATATATTATGTATAGTGATAAGGAGCACAAAAAACAAACAAAAAATGGATCACAGCGCTTACAAGATAACAGAATGTGAGATGAAACAACAAACTCATGTAATAGGATCACATCGTGTTACTTAGGGAAGAAGTATGTTTAAAGGGATCTTTTGAAAGTGGCAAAACTGGTTACCGGTAAGTTTCTAATGGAGAGTGGGATATTATTCCATCTCTTTGAAGCAGCCACTAATTAGCTGTATGTTTCTTGGAAGATGAGAGTCTGGATTTGGGAATAATTAATTAGTTTATATTAAGCAATATTTCCTCCATATTACTGAGCAATATCATTTGTTTTTGGAGTTTAAAATCCTAATAATCAATGAATCATTTCCTTTGCAACATTTTCTAGGTTCCTGTTTCATATCCTTTATAGTTTTTGATTGAATCAGCACTTGTATAACATTGTATCACATTGTATGCAAATTTTTATTTTTATTTTCCTACAAAAGGAGAATTTAATCACATAAATGTATATTTCTAATCTACTAGATACAAAGATATTAGTTTTTGTGGAGCTTTGTGTTTACAGTTGTAGATGGCATGCACATGTTTGTGCTGCAATTAAAACTTTAGAAGGGAAGAATGTGTTATATTTTTGTAAAATAATCAAAGTTTTTAAAATGTTCAACAATGATTGAGGTACAGTTTTTTATTTCACTGAGGGATACTGATGAACGGGCCAACAACTTGATTTAGAGTTATTCTTGTCAGTAAAAGAGTGTTTATAGCAGTCACATGTAAAGCTGAATGCACCATACACAGTGTATCTGTTTAGCCCCTTATCTCTTCTCTTAAAATCATCACAAAGGTGGAATCAGGGTTTATAGACACTGTTATCAACTTATCTTGATTTATGTTTGGGGGGACTTGAGAGGTTTATGTTTGATCAGTCACTTTGGTCAGACATTTTAAAGACCTGAATATGTGCATTCAGCCATTGTCCTGTTTATATGCTTGCTATGTACATAATGTAGATAGAATTTGCATACAAAGTAACCAGGACAATGCTACGTATCAGCTGTTTCAGTATGTACACTTAATAAATCAAAGAGTCTGGCTTCTGACCCTCTCCCTTATTTTCAATGTATGATGTAAAGATGGATGTCTTGGAGCGAGGCAAATTGCATTATAATTGAATTTATTGGAGAAAACAATTGATGTATACCTGTAGGAATTCAAGCAGTTGTGTAGACACTGTATCAAATGTAATAGGGACAGGGATCAATCTTCTTGACCTTCCAAAATCCCAAGCCTTGAGCAAAATATAGGAATTCTTGATCAAAGTAAAGCTTAGGTGTATTTTAGGATCACGTTTATGGCAAGTCTTAATATTTAGGAAAGTTATAGCCTAGCTACACCTATGTACCATACGAGAGACTTCTACTGGCATGCTTGATAATGTTAAAGAAAGCTGCACATGAATGTTGCAGAAAAGCAAATATCCTTACTCCTTAGCAGCTTACACAAAAGAGATTAGTATGAAAAGCAATTGGATTTAAACAAATCTTCACATTCTGATGTGCATCCTGGACAATTAGATCTATTGAGAGGATTAGGATTAAGGGCGTGTTAGAAGCCTAGACTATTTTTTTATTGTTTCCATGGTGACAGGACACTGCAAGGTTGTACTTGGTTTGGCACATGTAGCATGTGTTGAAAATACCCACCCTACTAATATAAATTATTGTATTACTTAGCATCTTGAGTTTTATCATTGTAGAATTTGATTTACTGAAGAGGCTAGCCTCAGTGGCCAGATGCAGGGTATTTGATATGGCCTTTTACTGGCAATCCAGAAATTTTGAACCAATAAATAATATGTAACACTTTCACGTGCTATACTAGTGACATTTGACATGAACTCTGATACCCTACAAAGTATCCATGACCTATTTATTGCACCTGTTTTTTTAAATCAATGTGAGACATTTTACAACAGATTGTTCACATTATCTTCCTGTTCTTACTTTATTCATGTGGTAAAGATTTTTTCCCTTCCTTTTGCTATTTGTGTAGTTCTGAATCAAACTTTATTTTCAAACTCACTGTTCCTGCTGTTATGTTGAAATACAATTTGAAATGTTTTAAATTTTGATCCGTGTTTTCTGCCTTTCTTTGTGTGTTGGTGTCATGGCTTAATGTTGGTTTTGTTGGATTGTGCATTAATGATGAATGCTTCCTGATGTGCAGTGAGATGAATAGTGCTTTGATTGTATGGGATGGTGAAGCGGTGAAGGTGGTGCATATTGGGTAAGTACATCCAGGCCTCGGGTAACAGAAGGTACTCACAATCATGTGTAACATTTTGCTTAAGATTCATGACAATTCCTATCATTATCTGAACAGAAGTACAGGAAACAGCCGATGCAACACGAGCTCCTCAGGGAATAGGTCTAGAGACTTCAAGCGTTCCAGCCCTGCAGAATGTAACTGAAGAAACAGCCAGTGAAACTCCTCAAGAAGAGAGTGCTCAATTCTCTGAGCCACCTCAAGGAGAGGTAACACAAAATGTGACATCTCAACCTTCCACGCTAAGTCCAGTTGAAGAGAACACGGTTACTCCAAGTGCAGGAGAAGGAAGTTCTGGAAACAGCTCTGTTGCACCGGCTTCGAGTGAAGTTGCATCTAACGCAAGTGAAGAGTCTGGAACCCCAGGCGATTCTGTATCGCAGAATCCTGGAAATGTTTCTTCTACAGAAAATGTTACTGGAAGCACAGCAGCACCAGAATCAGGTTCTTTTACATCCAAAAATGATTCATCAGGCACAGCAGCAAGTCATGCTGCTCCAGATACCCAAGGGAACACAACAACCACAAGTCCAGTTGAGGAAGATACAAGCGACTCTGGTGCAATGGGTACAAAGGGTACTGAATCATCAGGTGCAGGGAATGGCAGTTTTGTAACACCATCTGCAGAGGAAGGGTCTACACAGAGTCAAAATGAAAGGACGGACACTTCCTCAAATAGTTCAGTTACACCAGTTGCTGTACAAGAAACAAATACTACTTCTGGGGAAGAAGCAGTTACACCGAGCTCAGGTGTCACCTTGGGCAATGCAACAGTTGCACCCATGAGAGTAACAGATTCACAAAGCAATGCAACAAACGCACCTCAGGATGCAACAGGTGTGCCAAGTAATACAACAGAAACACTGAGTAATGCAACAGAAGCACCTAGTAATGCAACAGAAGCACCTAGTAATGCAACAGAAGCACCTAGTAATGCAATGGATGCACCCAGTATTGCATCAGATGCACCTGGGAATGTAACAGTTGCACCCATTAGAGTAACAAATTCACAAGGGAATATAACAAAAGCACCTATCAATGCAACAAATGCACCTAGCAATACAACAGAAGCACCAGGTAATACAACAGATGCACCTAGTACTGGGGATCAGGGTACAGGGAATGTACCGATGAGAGGAGATGGTACAGTTCAGCAAGGTATGTCTTCCCTGCATGGGGAGGTTTGTTGAGGTGCAGGGGTCGATCCCTCATAATGCAGTGCTATGCTTTACCCATTAACCTTTGGTACTGTATTCATTAATGCTTGATAAGGGTAATTAAAAGTTCAACATTTTTGTATGCCTGTCAAATTTATCAAGATCAAGATGCCTACAAACAACAGGTGATGTACCCCACACTTGGTGGCCATGTGCAAAAAGGTGGGATCTGTGTCATCAAATTATGAATTTCAAGCCATGAATTTTATTTCATACCAACATACACATATGTAATGATCAATCTCATGCAGATATGACATGAGAAGAAAATAGATAATACATGTTCATGTACATTTACATATATGCTATATATGTACACAAGTTTCGGAACATCTTGGAGGTAGTGCATATTTTTTGTACATTTAAGATGGCTTTTACAGGCGAGGACAGGGTTGTCTGCATCTATGTGTACATGTTTTTGTAGTGTCAACATGCGATCATAGTAATTCCCCTATCTTTCTGTGTTTCTTACTTGTTTTTTATCTTTCACTTTCAACTAGTTCAATGTAGTCTTTAACGTTTGTTCTGATTCTGATTTTCATCAATTATCCATAACTCAAGATTTGAATTAAACGTCTTTCATTCTAATTGTTAGGCCTCAAAAGACCTGATTTCAATATTTTCTCTTTTTTAAAATCAATTTTCAGGAGGACAAGGTGGTGGACCAGATGAAGATAAACCGATCATTGATTATGGAGGTAAGCAGATTAAGCTATTTTTACCTAAAGTGGATAGTTTACCAAGAAAAATATAGCTTGCAAAGTATAACAAGACACTGAATTAAATTCCCAAATTTTATTAGACATTCTGATTGACCATATAAGATTTTTGAACAGATAATGATAACAGGCATTGTAAATAGGAGGTTATGGGTGACAAACTGTAGTGAATAAGTATATGACATGTATGGTGAGTGCATAAGAATATCATGACCGAGGTATTTAGACACAAAATTATTCAATTATGTAGAAGTCATTTCTTTGAAACTAAAGGACTTGCTATGGTGCTGTTGAAAAAATAAAAATAATGATATCTGCACTTTGAGATGAAAACAACACGTCATATCCGATATCACGTCATATCCGATCCTTAACCCGTTGAATACTGAATTCTTGCATTCCCATTGACTTTACACAGGGACCACCAGGTTCCCGTAGGCAATGGGTTAATCAAATACACATTTGAGGAAGTATGCATCTTTATCGATGGAGGGGCATATTTATCTTCATCTGTTTAGTGGCCAGTATTGACTTAATCAAGGAATGTGGACTTGACACAATTGAAGGGAGTGCACTTTGCAGTCAAAAAGTTTTGCTCTCTTTTGCTCTCTTGAGAGAGTCAGAGAGTCCTACATATTTTATGATTTTTGAAGAAAGTACATGTACACTATGTAGAACCAGGCAATTTCTCATTTGAAATTAGAATGGCTTTGATCAATTTCCCAGTAGGCTTTTTTTTCAAGATTTCAGTAGTGGAAAAAAGATATAATAGGTCATTCTGTTAGAGTAAATGATTATATATGCATACACATTAACATGGCATGGTCAACCTTTCTTGTTATAAATCATATGATAGTTGATTGCACCATCATAAAGTAACTTTTATAGGCCCATTAACAGATACGAGCAAGGCATAAAGGACCTGTATCAATATTGGATTTAAAGGTTTTATTTAGACCCTTTTCTGTACTAAAATATCAGAATAGATGCACCTAATAAGGAGAGAGAGTAGGCGTTCTGTGGCAGCTTTGTAGGATAAACAGTCATTATAGTGGTGGCACAGCAGATGAACCTTTGGGTTGAGGTTTAAAGTCAAGGTGTGAGATCATCACTGTAGTTTAAAGGGAAACTGGACTATCCTTAATCAAAAAGTTAAACAAATATTCAGTGTTATCAGATATAAAATTAACACAAAAAACTGTAAAGCCTTCAAATGGATTCAAATTTAGAGAAGATAGCCATTCGTATTTAAGGATGTGGGTTTTTTTTAGGGGACGGGGAGTGAAGAAAGATTTCTTTGTAATGAGTGTACATGTTGATGCAAGATGACTGGATATAACATTGCTTTTGATACTAGGTATCAAGCCCGGAACGTGCCCATTAGAAGAAGGAGGATTCAGTATCTGTGGTGGAGTGCCTTGCCAAGGTGATGAGGACTGTTCAGGAACACAGAAATGCTGTCAGAGGAGCTGTGGAAAACTCTGCATGGCTGTGGATATTCAAGTTGGTGAGTGTAACGGCTGTATCCGACAATTGCTCCGCACCATATTTCCAACACCATATTCTCTGCGTCATATTTCCAACGCCAAATACTAACACTTGCCCTAACACTAGACCAACCCTAAAACTCAATTACATTTGACAAATTAAGGCTAGGAGCAATTGGAGCAAATCTTGATTCACCGAGTGTAAAAGCAGTGCACTCAATCTTGCTGGTAAATCCTTGATAGGTATGGTTTTTTTGAGGGGCTCTTTTTGATATTCAGCAAAACATTTGTCCCAAGAAGTAAATTTTGAGTTATTTGGAGGTTTACTGGGATTATTTATTTAGTTCAGGGGCAAAATTGCAGCCACATTTGAATTCTTTACCCCATGCCTTTTCTGTGAGAAAAAGAAGGTAAACAGATATCTCTTTTAGGGGCAAATTCGTGGCCCCTTGTTTAAAGGCCTCCTTGTAAAGTATCAGTCAATGCTTCGTGAGTGTACAGAACCTATAGAACGAGGAGTAGGCAGAGGGAGCCTTACCTCCTTTTACCAAGCCTCTTTAAGAAAAAGAAATTGAGCTCACAATATAGATTCATTGCTAATTGTGTAAAGTGGTTTATATTGTCTTGTTACCAGACTCTACAAGGGTATCACCTTACCAAGTAGTCCCTCTAAAACATTCTTGAAAATCTTTCTCCTCTCAATCTATTGTGCAACATGGATTCCACAGATCACTCGATCAATCACTTAATGAGCTGTAGAAGTGTTTGAAGCAGATTAATGAGTGGTAAATACAAGGAATATAAATAAAATAGAAGACTTCATTCACAGTTCTCTTAAGAACAAACTTCCTTCGTTGCAGCGTAACACAGACTGCCCTACAAAAACTCATTGGCACAAACATAAACAGAACCGTCGCTATAATATCACCGCCCTCTACCGTCCCAGGACTAAACAAAAAACTCTAATTCAATCAAACCGTGTACAATCTGCTTCTCTCTACAGCTCCTATAGATCCAGGAGTAGACAATACTAGCCCAGTAGACGTAGTAGAACATCCAGGAGTTTGCCCTATGGATGTTGGCGATAGTCCAATGTGCACAGGACCAACGTGCAACCATGACGGCGACTGTGCAGGCTATGAAAAGTGCTGCTTTGATTTTGAGTGCGGTGCAGATTCCCGTTGCATGCCAGCCCCTCAGATCCGTAAGTACATGCCGCAAGGCACCAAGACATTCTCTCACTCACTAATTCATCATAAAGACTTGCCTGTAGTTTATTCTGATGATGAAGTCTGTTCACCGTTTTACACTTAGCTATGGAGTAGAAGTAGGAAATTGAGCATTGTTCATCATTGCTTTTTCTACACACATGGATTAATAAAGCCTATTCAAGGATCATTGTCCTGCAGTAGAAGTAAACATAACGTTTGCTGACCTTGAGGATGATATCAGAATATATTTTCCAAGCTCCAAACACACCAAACTGATAAAAGATGAGTATGATATTGTTTCTGTGGCAGATTAGTTGACATTCAACTCCCTTCTTTTCCGCCTGAAGAAGAAATGACTAATATTGTCATTGTTATATCAGATATTAACGTGTGACAGCAAATATGGATCCATAATATACAATGTATGCATTGTACATTTCAAGATAATGAAAGGCTAATAATAAAAAAAATTAATTAAAAATCTCATGTATATCCCTCTCTCTCCCTCTTTGTATCTTTCTCTATGTCTCTCCACCTGTCTATCTTTCTGTATTTCTATTTCTATCAATCTATCTATCTATCTCTTTTCCCCTCTTCATCTTTTTACCACATTCTCTATGCAGAACCACCTGTTCCTTATCCTCTAGGACCTTTGGGTCCCAAGCCCGTCGTTGGACCAGAGACCAGGTCTGGTGCATGCCCCGATGAGATTGGTGCTACCCCCTTCTGCGGGGGCCCCCTCTGTATCTTCGATGGAGAGTGTGGTCCCGGAGAAAAGTGCTGCTCCAGCGCCACATGTGGAGAGGGGCTCAGTTGTATGCCAGCTCCTCAGATTCGTGAGTCACAGCTCTCTCAAAATATCAGGGGGGTGTTTCACAAAGATCCTAAGTTGAACTTATCTTTAAATTAAACCTAACAATTATGGACGTTAGCCTCTTTGAATTTTTTCTGTAAAAGTTATTTTAAAAGGCATAAAATGTTGATTCAAATTATTCATATTTTCTATTAACAAGCAGATTTCATGTTCTTGATGATAAATTTATAAAAAGTCTAAAATCCCCGAATGTTTGCTTTTGAATAAATTTATTTTAAGGCTACAGATGGCTCTCCATAATTTTAAAGTCCAACTTAGATTTAAGTTTGACTTAAAATCTTTGTGAAACGCCCCCCAGATATCAACCGTTAAAAACTGGAAGGGCCTTAAAAGTACAGTGCAACTAGTATCTGCCTTTCTGGCTCTCAGCCAATAAAATTTGAAAGAGGGATGATTTAAAGGTAATATAAAGTTTTGGTATAGGGTCATGGATTTGGTTCAAATGAACATATTGGAAGCATATCCTATCCTACAATATTCAGTGATCGTTGTCGCGGTTGAAATCGAGTCTAAAGTTATGAAATTGTAAATAAAAAACTCTTTATATTGTATAGCTCCCTCTCAAGGTCAAGATATTAATTAAGCTATAAAACGATTTTTCTCCACTAAAATCGACCGATAACTTAATCCCGTGAATTATACATCACAACTACTTATTCTGAGATTTTCATGGTCGCAGCTACCATTGTAAGGCCGTAGGCACTTTATATTCAATTTTTCTCGAAAGCAGAAGTGTTTTAGGGGCTAAATTTTCCAGTACTTGTAATAAATCCACAGGGGCATCCAAATATATCAAAATTGTAAAGAATCACTATCTACCCAATTTTCAAAATTTCCCAAAACTTTACCTTGAACCGTGGATGCATTCCACGTGTGCTCCTTCTTTGTTTCTTTGTCCTATTGTACTGTGGATTTCATGGTCATCAATTCTCCTAATTTCCACAAAAAGAATCGCACATGATGTAGTCTTAGGTTGCTTGAAGTTCATTGGTCGTGCATTTATTCCTAAATGATTTCATATTTTTTTCCATTGAGATTTCTTTAGAAATACACCCATCGCATACACATAGATATTCACCATCGATTCCTGGGAACCTTGGTTATAATGATAATAATATTGATGAAAATAATTATAGTAATAATTCAATTTATATAGAGCCTTTTACAGAGGATACAGGACACTGTCCTTTAGTCTGAGGACACTGTCCTTTAGTCTGAGGACAAACTAAGAAGAATTGTACAGGTTGGTTTTCAGATGTTTTTGAAGAAGTCAAGTGAGGTGCTATTTCTTAGAAATACAGGGAATTTGTTCCGTAGGCCTGGGGCAAGGGACTGAAAGGATCTGAAGTTACTGTGTAACCAATTTATTTGTATTCTAATAGAGCCTGTGCCTCCCACTAAGCCAAGATTAGGCTCTTGTCCGATGGAAGGCAACTGCCTGGGCCAGGAGTGTGTGATGGATGGAGACTGCTTTGACAACGAGAAGTGCTGCGGAAGTGACTGCGGGTACCGCTGCACTCTTTCTATTCTTGGTAAGTCCACAAAATTTTCACAAAATTTGTCAACAGTGACAAATGACAGTTTTTGTTATAAGCTAGTGAAATCCTTGCTTCTGATTGGTTATCAGCAGATTTGTCACTGATTTTTGTCATTTATCATTGAAAAAAGGCTTTGTGAAACGGGTCTCGGGTTGTAATGCCTAGGCCACACCCAAACTTTTTGATTTGTGGATGGGGAGCTCATTCCATACTTGGATGGTCCTTGGAAAGGAAGGCTATACCGTAACCTGAATGCTAAACTGATTAACGCCAGAGTTTTATTCAAAGGCGATATGATAAAATGCCTACAAATTAGTGCAGCAATGCATGTATATGATGATGTGAATATCCATTAAAGGCATAGTTTAACAATGTTAAATCTAACATGCACAGCCCTACATGTTATCAGTGTCTGTGATATGGTGTAATATTGAAGCCCAAAACAAAATTGTGCTTCAAAATAATCAAGAAGTACCTCAAAAAGTAAAAATCTTTGAGTGAACGGTTGTACCATACTCGTTTCCCCCAATAGACTATAGTGATATGAAAACCGTTAAGCAAGCGCAAAATGTCGTTTCGGTTTCCAATCATAAATATCTTGATAAACAGACAGGCGATCGGCTTGTAAATGTCATGGGGTTCCTGACTGACCTAAAGGTTTATAATTATCATTGTAGCATGAGTTAAATCCAGGATTTTGTTTCAGAATCTGAGACAAAGATCCCTTTAAGCATAGTGGGATTCATATTTCTGTACCTTACAATGCATAAACAAGTGAATACTCTTTTGTTTGTTGTAATGCAGAACCACCACCCCTTCCTGAGCTTCACCTTGGGCTATGTCCGCCTGTAGAGGTCGAGGGAGCTTGTGACGCTGCAGTGTGCGCACAGGACGGCGACTGTGCCCCGTCTGAGAAGTGTTGCGTCAGTGCCTGTGGATTCCATTGCACACCTGCTATCCCGTTCAGTAAGAGAAGTCTCTTTGAGATTTGTTTTCTTCATCTTTTGAATAAAATCACTCACAATAAGAACAATTCAAACCAACAAGCAAATACGTTTAAATAAATGTAAGGAAATAGATGAATAGAAACATTACAAATCAAAATGTTGAGGGATTAAGAGAGGCCATTGTAACGAGGACAGGTCAATCCCAAATACAGAAACAAGTAAATGTTTTGTTTATACAGATTATGTCAAAAGACAAAACAAAGAGATGTAAGCACAACTACAAAGACATAGGATGAAGAGTTCTGGTACAGTGGCTATTTCTGTTTTCCCTTATTTTATATCATAAATTATTTTTGTGTTTTTATTCAATGGCGAACTTTAGCAAGATCCTGTGGATGGGGTTGTGCAGTTGTAGTACCCCGGTTTTAAACTTCTAGATGTCATTGAGTGTTTGAAACCTCCTGTGGTAGAAAGGTTTTAAGAAATGGTCGAGTTTTGGGAAAGGTGAAATATAATTGTGAGCTTTAACATTCTTTTTATGCAAGTGTGGAAGAGAAGCGTGAAAGAGTATCGAGAAAAGGTGTCCCCTGAAAAAGATGACCAACAATATTCTCTTATTAAAAATGTGACAAGTAACGGCTATGAGTTGCGGAGTGTTTGTGTAGTCCCATATAAACATTTCTGTGTACAGTGCATGTGACCTTTAGCAGGACAGTGTCAATTTCTTATCAATATGATAATTTCAAAACTATGCAATATACACCGATACTTATCTGCTACTTGATCACCCGTTTCCGATTACTTTCACACGCTCTCTTTTGCAGTACAATCGCATGTCCAGAACTCGACTTTATCCGTCTGTCAAAGATTGCCTGTTGCATTTATTGTCATCATTCACTGAAAATGAATTTAATCCCTGATTATGTATTATTCATTCACATCTATGTGTAGTGCCTGCACCAATAGACCCTGTAGTATGTCCCGGGAATCGCGTCTACCTGGATTGTAACTCTGCATGTCCTGAATTCTGCGGCCAGTCACCAGATGCATCTGTTTGTATGCAGATGTGTGAGCCTGGCTGTGGTTGTCCAGAAGGAACTATCCTTTCGAGCGAGATCTCTGATGAATGCGTTGCTCCAGACGCTTGCCCAGGTATTGATTCATTTAAAGCAGGACTGCACTACTTGTTGCTACTTGCGCCCTCTATATAGCCAACAATGCCTAAGCGGTACTGGTGGTCCCCCATGATCTCCTTTTTCTTACATTAATTCAGAGCTGATTTAATGGGATAACCACCTGTCAGTGACCTTTCAGGGTGGTCTAATCCCTCCTGGCCAAACTTGTGCAAATGGGCTTTAAAATTGGTTTTGATAACCCCATCAAAGTACCCAGCAACTTATACCATCAATTTTTGCATTGGTAATATATATATTTTGTTATCAAGATTGATTATTGATTAACTATTTCCTGCTACACATTTGGGCAGCAACATTGCACTATCAATTACACATGTCCTGGGGGATGTTTCACAAAGATCCTAAGTTGAACATATCTCTAAGTTGGACTTGACAATTATGGAAAGCAGTTAGCATCTTTGAAAATATTTTGCAAAAGTTATTTTAACCATAAAATGACATAAAATGTTGATTCACATTATTCATATTTTCTTTTATCATGGTAGATTTCATGTTCTTGATGTGGAATTTATGTAAATTTTAAATTACTGAAATTTTTGCTTTAGACTATAATTCATTATAAGGCTACAAATGGCTCTCCATAATTTGAAGTCCAACTTAGATTTAAATCTTTTTGAAACATCCCCCAGATCTCGACTTTATCTTTAAGTCAAAGATTGCATCCAGCAACTTATACGAGCATTATTGCATTAGAAATATAGATTTAATCTTGAATGGGTGTGATTATTGATTAACTAGTACTCATGAGTTTTACAGGTATATATTTTGGCAGCAGCATATTGCACTATCACTTACGCATGATTCGTGAATAGCAAAAAGAAAAAAAAGCATCTCCCCCAAGCCCTATCCTCCTCCCCTTAAACAAAAAAAAAGAAGAACAAGAAAAAAAAATGATGCTGCATGGTCTCACTTTTAATTCATTTCATTTTTTTTTTGTACCAGCTGCATTCTTGAGTAAATTTTTCTCTCACCATTTACTGGGATTGGTCTCTCAATGGATTTACAAATCAAGGTCACAAATCTACAGAATTTACAATTTTTGATAGTTCAGTATTGAAAGAAAAAATAGTAATTTAAAGATCGTATTGGTGAGAGCAATCAGTAGCATGAACGGCCTGCCATAGTTAATTCCAACTTAACTTCGATCTTAGTCTTTGTGAAACACTCCCCAAGACCACAACTTTTAAAAGAACTATGATTGATTTGATCAGTAGCAACTTGAAATCTATCACAACTGTATACTTGCCATCAGTTCAAATAAATGAAAACTCTTATAAGATGTGGCCTAGGTGTATCGGGAAATTTCCTTTCCGTTCATTTTTCCATCTTTTTTGTTTGCAAGGAGGCAACAATTCTTGCCCTCCCGGTCTGGAGTTCAACCGTTGCGCCGTGACCTGTCAGCTGACCTGTGACCAGCCGAATAGAAGGCCATGCAACAAGATGTGTGGTATTGGATGCTACTGCCCAAGTGGGATGATTAGAGAGTCTCTGGATAGCAACCGATGCTTTGAAGATGTCTCATCTTGTCCTCCAAGCCCAGGTAAACTTTATGACCGTACATCATTTACCGTGGGAGAGGGGGGGGGGG
>BEXV01000233.1:114043-137597 GCA_003118195.1 Hemicentrotus pulcherrimus | reverse complement strand
TTTTTTTTTTTTTTTTTTTAAACACATCACAGTTTATTGTAAAATCATTTCAGTGGATAATAAACTTATTGTATGGTCACATTTTCCATTGCCTTATTCACATAGGTAAGGGTAGACCGCCAAGGCAAAATAAGTGCTTCACAACTCTGTATCTTATAAAAAACAGATAAGTGAAGTTTATGCAGAAAACCTTTAAGTCACTCAGCTAATTTTTTGTTATTCCCGCTTGTCATTCATTTACTTGTTTCAAACTAGAAAAGAAGAAAAACTGCATCCCATGTGAATGAACCTTAACCGAATCTTTGTGAACTTTCTTCCATTCTTCAGTGAGTCTGGATCAGCGTCGATCGATATACAAGCCCCTCACACCATCACCGACTGGATCGCAAACGCTTTCTGTCTGTCCCCAGAGAATGGTCTGGGGGTTGCTCCCGCGTCCTCTCTGACGACCTTCCAGCCTTTCTTCCTCTCTTTCTCTCTGCCTTACTCCGTCATCAGAGGAGAAAACGTTCCCATCAAAATAAGCGTCTTCAACTACTTAGATTCCTGTCTAGTGGTAAGATTTGCTTGTCACCAAACTGCTGAGGAGCCCTTGTCTATTTAATACTATGAGACCCATCCAAAACTGTCTAGATTTTTAAATCAAATAGGTAAACTGTGCAAGCAACTTAAAAAGTCTTTTAGTTAACTTATTGTATTTTTTTTGTTTCTCTCCATTTTTGTGGCAGACATTCTTCATAGACCAAAGCGACTATACCTCCAAATTTTCTCTCTCTGGGGGAAATATTCCACTCTCTTCAAGTTTCTATCTTTATTTTGTTTGCACCATGGCTACAAATTTGCTCAAAGGTGTTTCTTTATTATGGAATGTTTGTTTCAGGTGAGAGTTACCCTGTCCAAGACTGAGAACTTTACGCTGCTCTCAGAGTCTGATTTTCAAGATGTCTGCGTCTGTGGAGGACAAGCTGATTCGGTGGAGTTCCGTATCGTTCCTTTAGCTCTTGGTCAAATCCCTCTCCAAGGTACGTCTATACACTCATGTATATTGCTTTCCATGCTTTCAAATGATTAAATGAATATTTGAACAGATGTTTTCATCATGTTCTATTTACACATCAATTGGTTAGACAAAAGCTTTATTTATAAATCATATTTCATAATTCTAAATCATAAGCTTTATTCATATGATGTTTAAAATAAATTGATGATGTGCTTTTGTGTAAATGATTTGATATTGATTGGTGTCATAGATGTTCATGACTTTGGTTTACTTATAATGAGGGTGACGCTTGGCATTCCATAAATAATTTTTGTATTTTATTAAACCAGGTTTAACTTGTTCTATGTGTATGAATACAAGCTAATTTCTTTTAATCTGTGTTGACCGTAGTGAATGGCGTATCTGTTCTTGACTCGGACACTCTTTGTGGGAATGAAATCATCAGTGATCAGACCGGAGCGGAGGACACGGTCAGGAGGGATCTCCTAGTCAAGGTATGAAAGTCTTATCTTTGAAATTCTTCATCAATAGTGAACTGTCAGTTAATGACAGGTTCAGTGACCCAATAAGAATTCTACATCAAGTGTCTCTCCAGGTTTCTCGGTCTTGAGCCATCCATTTCCTATCCTGTTGCTCCACATTCTGGGATTAAAACATCTAGAAAGCCTTTACGAGGTCTTCCCCTCATCTTCTTTCCATGTAGACGACCTTCTATGACTATGATCATCAAGCCCTCATCATGCCGCATTATGTGTCCTACCCATTTCTTCTGTCTCTCACTGACCCCTTTGCAACTACTATGAACGATTAAAGTGTACCCATCACCTAAACAATAATTGTATACAGTTAGAATGTATAGAATCTACCTCAAAAATGTACCCAGCAATATATTGGCTTAAGTTAATTGAGTATTAAAGAAATTAGGATGATTAAAATCCTCACGCACAGAGCCCAATTCGGTCTCTGTTTCCATGGGGACCATATTTTATGTGAGCACGTAAGTCTCCTGGGGGGTTTTTCATAAAGCTGTTCTTTAAGTTACGCATGACTTTACGAACGACTTGTGTATGAAAAGCCAAATGGGATGCTCAATTATTATTGATTATTATTTATTACGTTGAACTGTGCAGATGTAGATTAACATTCTTTTTATAACAACCATTTTTAATGCAAAGTATATTTTTTGCCACAATTTAATTTAGGTTATTGGAAATGTCAGAAAAAACTTTGGGCATCCTATCTGGCACTTCATATACAAGTCGTTCGTAAAGTCATGTGTAACTTCACAAACTCTTTATGAAACACCCCCTCCTGGCAAGCTAAGTGCTTTCCTGTAAGAGTGCATTTAAACTTGCAATATCTCTTCATAGAAGTCAGTTTTGTAATAGAAATAATATATATATATATATATATCGCAAGATGGAACCTGTAATATACAGAGCAACATAATTGTTGGTGATTGGTAGACTGTACAGGATGGCCCTGGTATTCCTAAGACTTGAATACATAATGTGTTGTAACATGTACTTTACATCTGTTCTTTCTAAAAAGTTGGAAATATAGGCCTGAATTCACAAAGGAGGTTTAACATAACCCAACGTTGAATCCTCATTGACATAACCAATGGTTTAAAAATTAGCACAAAATATGCGTACCTAATTGCCTTGCAAGCATCTAATATTTGACCTCTGACTGTGTCACGCTTATTGACATTAGTTATGTAAATGAAGATTTAAACCGTGCATTGAATTTAAACCTCCTTTGTGAATTCAGGCCAAAAGCACCAACTGACTGCACTTCACATTCTCCTGTTGGTGTTATATCCCGACAGATGAATCCTGTGAAGGTCGGACGTAGAAGTAGAAGTTTTCATGTATAAGCTCGTCGATCATGGATATGACATAAATCTTTATATTTGTTTTCTTTTTTTAGGCTGAAGGTGTGCCTACAGATTACTCCTGGAGTTCATATTTCTGCTTAGCTGGTGAGTCATCATTCTCTTGATACCACTGAGAACAAAAGTATTGATCAATTATTCATTAATTTAACAACATTGCTATTCATTTTTGTTAAAATATGCCTGTTTTGGGAGGAAAAAGCCTTGTACAGTCAAACCTGTCTATAGCGACCGCCCAAGGAAAACACAAAAAGTGGCCTTTGTAGACAGGTGGTCTTTGTAGACAGGTTCCTTTAGTACATGATTCAATGAGAAACCATTTTCAAGGGAAACAACAAATGTGGCCTTTGTAGACAGGTGGTCTTTGTAGACAGGTGGTCACTAAAGCAGGTTTGACTGTATCTGAAATCATTTTACGTAGACAGAAAATATATTGAATAGTGGAAAACAAGTTATAGGGTATAGGGAAGATCAGTTTATTGAAATTTGTGACAATTCAAGAATTTGAGGGCTTACTTTCCTTTTTAAATACTTGGAGTAAAACACTCAGGTATTGCCAAAAAAAAAATGTTTAGAAATTTTGGTGTTTCTGCTCAAGATTACATTTTTTATGAAACTAAAGTTATTTGGGGTCAGTTGTGTCAGAAAGTGTCATAACAGCCTTGCATTGTTACATTCTCTATTTGTTAAACAGATTACCCGTTCGGGATTTACATGACACGTGCAACGCTTCCTTCATATCTCTGGAGAAATTAGAACATTGTTCCTGACTCTACCTCCGGGAAAATAATTATCACAGGTGAGCATTCTGATAGTTACCTTGTAGTGTATAACATTATAGGGCTGTATTTTGTTATTTTAATTTCAAAATCTGACTCCAGTGGGATGCGACTCGCAAGGTTTATATCCAACCAGGGAAAGTAAATGGGTATCTAGTAGCCAGGAAGAAATTCAGTGAATGCTTGAGCACCTTACCATGGTAGCTCAGCAAAAGCTGGGTTTATAATGCTTTTACAGTGCTCTCCGGGAGAACAGTTTTTATTACTGATAGGCTACCCTTGCTAAACAAGACATGCATTATTATCATCATCATCATCATTATCATGTGATGTTTTCAGATGATTTGCTTGGCCCCAGCTTGGAGAACCTTGAGCACCTGATTCGCCTACCCACCGGCTGCGGAGAGCAGAATATGCTTGGTTTCGTACCCAACATCGTAGCCCTAGAGTACCTCACTGCCACTAATCAGCTGACGGATAAACTGGAGGAGAAGATCAAAGGCAACATGAGGGTGGGCTACCAACGAGAACTCACCTATCGCCATAGCGACGGCTCCTTCTCGGCATTTGGAGAAAGCGATGAATCGGGTCAGTTCAAAGAAAGTTTTCAAATGAGGGGGTTTCCCTTTTCCAGATCTGTTTCAAACATGAAATTCAGTTTAGATCAGTATTATTTGATAGCAATAATGAATATGATAACATTTCAAGGGAGGTTATCGCTTTTCCAGATCTGTTTTAAACATGAAATTTGGCTGAAAATCAAAAGCATTGCCCACAGAAGTGGGTGACTGGGACTGCAAACAAATTAAAGTTGAATCCAAACATTTGAAGAGCACTCCCTTTTTAGGGGACAATTCTAGTATTTTTGTTGTTGTCCAATATATAAAGAATAAAAAGAATAAGAAACCTCATTTATTGTTTTCCATCTTTGCCATAACTCAACCTTTCTTATACTTCTCTGTCACTCTGATAGGTAATAGAAGGCAGAAGGTCCCATTGTTATAAGTCTTTGGTATGACTCGGCCTGGGCTCGAACCCACAACCTCCCGTTCATGAGGCGGGCGCTTTAACCACTGAGCCACCATGCCCGGTTGGAGAGCACTGCTTTTCCAGGGGAAATTTCTACTATTTAATTTTACGTTGTTGTCCAAAATTACATAAAACGAATGCGAAACCTCATAAATTGTTTTCCATCTTTATCATAACTCAACCTTTCTTGCACTTCTCTTTCCCTCTGATAGGTAACACATGGCTGACAGCCTTCGTAGTGCGATCTCTAGCGCAGTCTAGTAGCTTCATCTACGTGGATAGGGCTGATCTCAATGTCAGCATGGCCTGGCTTAAGAGTCTTCAAAACCCAGACACCGGCTGTATCCGATCTGTTGGTTACCTGGGATACAAGGCTATGATGGTATGAAGATTGATTTGTTTGCTTAAGGCACATTGTGGACAACAGGGTTATCCGGTAGGATAAGCACACTGTCTCTGTTTTCTTTCTTCAGATAACTTTCCTATAATGTTCTTTTTTTTCTTTTTTTTTTTTAAATTGAGTAAAATTAAATGAACTTGTATGTGTGCATTAGAAGTCAGAACATGTTTACTCTTAACTTCATTAGTAAATCTAAATTTTGAATTGAAGGTCAGAAACAATGTCATCCTTAACCTTATTAGTAAATTAAACATTTTGAAATTATTTCATGTGTGAGATCATTCTTAACTTTATTGAACTGTTTCTTTCTCCCTTTGCGTCTCTCTCTCTCTCTCTCTCTCTCTCTTCCTGGCTGTCTAATATATATATCTCTCTCTGTTATCCCCTTCTTTTTCTCTCTGTCTTTGTCAATCCATCTGTCTGTCTCTCTGTCTCTTTCTCTTCCTCTCTCTCTCTCTGCTTATCTCTCTCTGTTTATCTCTCTCTCTCTCTCTTGTTCACACAGGGCGGGGTCAGTAGTGAATCCATGTTGACTGCCTATGTGGTAGTAACCTTCCTTGAGGCCGGCCTTTCCGCTGAGGTAAGTCCAGCCACTGTTCCTCAGACAGGACGTTAAACAAAGGCAAATTGTGCGAGATAATCACTACCTATGCACGTTAAGAACCAAACATATACTGCATTCTTTAAGAGTAGGGGGAAACTTGGTTTTACGATGTAGTTCTGCACCTTGATAACTTTATCCTTTATACCAGGAGGAACTCATCAGCCATCTAACTTTAGTCCTCCAGTAAACATGCCAGAGTGTGTAGAGTAAGTAGCGAGATTCGTGGAGTGCCATATCATCTTTTTTTTCATCCTGCACAAATTACCTTAATTCCGTAAACTACATGAATATATAAAAACCTGCTGCTATGGCTTCAATTCTCTCCGTCTTCTCCCTGTTTCTTTCTGCCTTTGTGTTTGTTCCTCTTTCAAATATGAAATCATCTTTCCCATGCAGGATGAAGGTGTAGTAAGGGGTTTAGAGTGCGTTGTGGCAGACCTGGAGTCAGTTGATGATACCTACGCTCTGGCTCAGATTGCTTATGCCTTAGCGCTGGCAGACAGGACATCAGAATTTGACCAAGTCATGAATAAACTCAACGAAAGAGCAGCAACAGAAGGTTAACCTACAAGGCATAAACAAAAAAGATGTTGTATTGCCCTTTGTGACTGACCCCAAAATCTTGAAAATTTACCATCTGCTTTTCCAAATTAAAAAAAAATATTTGTTACCATATTTTCGGAAATTAATGTGTTAAAGCATTACAAACTGAGTAATATCAGCCCAAAGAGGGAAGAAAAATTAAAGAAAAAAAGATTTACAACGACTGACCCATGATCTGGCACCAAAGGGCAATACTACATCTTTTTTTTTTAGGCCTAATGTCATCATATCAAGCTTAGGACGTCAAATTTAATAATTTTTGAAAAATGCATTTACTAGTTGATTTTAGTAGTTTTGGCATTCAGGAAAATTTGAGTCATTTATAATACCCAGCTTGGAAACTTTGTGCACCTGTGCTTTTGCTTTTGCTTTATACGTCTAGTTTACATGCAATGTAAATTACTTTCACATCGCACTTCAATCTTTTGCTCTAGCTTTGAGGAAAGCATCACCGACTATTGTTATCGTCTGGGCCCTGTGTCATGCATAGACCTTCTTATCGATCACAAAAGCCTAAATTCTCTAACCAATGTGCTCTCAGCCAATCAAATACATTAATGTGAGTAAGTTATTACAGTTATTGCAACTTGTTCTTGATAACAAATTTCATAAAACATGGTCCTGATGTTATAAATAGAAAATCACACTGCTTCTATGTTTGTATGTGCATATTGAATGGCATGGTTTAATCATTCAGACTTTGTACATTTTTATAACAGGTGATTTACGCTACTGGAACAGCAATCGTCCAGTGTCTCCTGGACGATCGTACAGCTCAGCTTCTGCCAGTTCCATCAACATCGAGATCAACTCATACATGGTTCTGACAGAGTTCTTGCGTCACTCAGAAGCGGATGCTCGCCAGAAGACAGCACGCACCGTCAGATGGTTGATCAAGAACAGAGGTGCTCATGGAGGATTCGGCTCAACGCAGGTACGTGTACTCACAGACTTTCTTTAAAGGACGATCCAACCATTTTACTAACTTGTGAACATAGAAGAGAGACAGGAATATGAAAAATTTCAAAGAAATCTGACAAATGATAAAAAACTTGAGAATATTTGAAAAATGAGATCACTTATCTACGCAATCCTCAGATTAGTAATGTAGTCAATTATGACATATTCAGGGACACTCTCTCGTTTGTTGTGAACACTTTAAAATCATCATTTCATTTGCAGCATTTTTCCTCTTTGAAGCTTATTTTAAGGATTGCAGGTTGATACACATATATTGTAGGTCCTCCGAAATAAAAAAAGGATCCTACCGAGTTGTATATTTTTAAAAAACTACAGTTTAGTAATTTTGTGTGTTGGAACAAGTGGAATAGTTCACATTGAAGAGTTCTTCATATCGTTGTTTAGGACACAGTGATGGGTTTGACTGCTCTTGCTAAGTTTGCAGCCAACAGTGAGGAAGATACGGTCTTATACGTAGAAGCCAAGCCTGTGAGTGTAACAGGAGAATTCACTTCCAGACGCTTCTATCTCAATGAGAATACGAGGAGGCTACAGATAGAGCACCACTTTGATGGGATGTTAAGAATCGTGAACTTCAGGGCCAAAGGAGAAGGATGTGCCTTGATCCAGGTAGAGTGTTAAGGAAGTTCAGTAGTTGAATCAGTTAAATCAGTTAAATCAGTTTAATTCAGTTCAGTTCAGTTCAGCTGTTGTGATATAGGTCAGTCCAGTCGGTTCAATCAGTTCAGTCAGTTTGATCAGTTCAGTCAGTTCAATCAGTTCAGTTCAGTAATTCAGTCAGTTCAATCAGTTCAGTCAGTTCAATCAGATCAGTTCAGTTCAGTCAGTTCAATCAATTCAGTTCAGTCTAGTCAGCTCAATTAGTTCAGTCAGTTAAGTTACATGCAATTTAAATGAAGTTAAATCCAGTTCAGTTGGGTCATTTTAGTTCATTTTACTCCAGTTTAGTGATATTGGTCCTTTCAGAACAGTTTACTTAGTTGTTTTAAATTTCAAATTTTACAGGATTATTTATAAAACATATACATTGATTTAAATCCATTGGTTTTAGAAGTCAATTAAACCAATTGTCACATGAATCAATGCTAAGTCTGTTATCATCCAAATCCTTTCTCTTAGATTGTAGTGAATTATAACATAAATTCAAGCATTTTCCATTCACATGAAATTGTTGAATGCATAGTTTGTAATATTTGACATCCTTACCCTACCTCCTAGATTGCAATTAATTATAATGTCAAGCCAAGCGAGCCCCGTCAGCCGTCTTTCACACTCAAGACAGCAGTTGACCCGCTCAGGAGCAAGAAAGGAGTCTGCAATGACTACAGACTCACAACCAGTACCAGGTAAAGTCAACAAAGTCACTGGACAGTTATCTTACTCTTTGCTTTAGAGTCTTGTGCATCTTTTAAAGCCTATCTGTACTAGTTTGGCCAGGAGGGATTAGACCTCCCTGCATGGTCACTGACTGGTGGTTATCTCATCAAATCAGCTCTTAATTAAAATAAGAAAGAGGGGACCATGGGGGACCAATTAGGTATTGTTTGCGGTGGGGATTTAAAGTCTTATGCATCTTTTAACATCGAGTTTACAAAAATGGAGCATACCTTTCCAGATTTACACGAAATTTGGTGACCTAATGTTAGACAAAAATGAAGAATTTATCTATGTTTTGTTATTAATCAGAATACCAATCCAGATAGTGATCCCGAATAGTAAAACTCAGAACTGTTTACAAATTTCAAGTTTTGATTTCAGTCTTTTAAGTCAGGCAAACTTGAACCAAATCAAAGTCTTTCATGTTTTGTTTTTGTTTAAACCCATAGAAAATACCGATCAGCATCGGTTGCTCTAAGCACTACATATTGTGTCTGTTGCGCCTTTTGCCCTAGCTTGCATGTATTGAAATTCATCCAGATGTAACTATGATGCAGAAATCATTCTCTCCCTCCCCAGAAAAAAAAAGAGTTGAAATGCATGAGAAACAATTCAGAATCGGGAGGCCGTTGGTTTGAACCCTGGCCGCATCATACCAAAAGATGTTAAAAGACAGGAGTTGCTGCTACCTTGTTTGGCGTTCAACAATAAGGGATAGAGCAACGTTGATCTGGCGCTGCTCAGTGGCTGCCGGGCTGACATATCAGTTGGGCAAAAAGAATTTTCATTTTCGGTTTAATATAATTTGGAGTGGACTTTAAAAGATTATTATCATTATTATTATTATTACTTTGATCTTACCCAGTTATAATGATGGATTAGACGAGGAGTCAAACATGGCGCTAGTAACAGTCGTTCCTCCGTCTGGATTTTACCCGATCAAGTCTTCTCTTGAATCACTGAAGGAGAGATCTCCAGCCGTCAAGAGGTTTGAAATCGATGGGGAAAAGATCAACTTTTATTTTGACAATGTGAGTAGACACCAGGGGGGTGTTTGACAAAGATCCTAAATCAAACTTTACGTTCAGTCCTGTCCAGTCAGTTTAATAACTTCCCTTTTTCCATTATTGTTAATATTCTAGTGTACTTATGTATATTCTAGTGAAAGATTTTGCATGTTATTTACATTACTATTTGCAAATGAATGTGATCTTGTATTGTGATTTTTATGGAAATAAAAAAATTAAATTGAAATTGAAACAAAAAAAATCCTTACAGGTATAACAGTTTGAGAATAAAGATGAAATAATAAGACACTGGTTTTTGTGATAACAATTCTTATTACAGCTTAACAATGAAGTCCAGGTCTTCCACTTTGATGTGACCAAGGAGTTTGATGTGGAAGACGTCAAACCAGGATACGTCACTGTCACAGATTACTATGAGAAGAGTGAGTTCACATTCTTATTCATGTTGCACGCTTTAAAAGGGAATTCCACCTCAATATTAAGTTTGTTTTAATGGAAGCAGAAAAATGAGAGAAATATGTCTGTGACATTTTTAGCAAAATCTGATTGAAAATGAAAAAGTTGTGAATTTTTGAAGGTGCAATCAATCAAAAATAAATTTGAAACTCTGTGACATATTATTTTACAATTCTTTCAAAATAACCAAATTTATATGAAGATTCAGAGCAGAAAAGGGTCATGGTATTTATAATTGAAAAGTCACCGTAGTTCCTTTTTAATAGGATGTCCTGGAACCCTGGCATAAGATATCTTCTAATTCTTGTTGATTTCTTTTTGATAAACAGGTTTGACAAAATCTATTGAGCTTGAGCTGGAATGTGACCCCGATCGTGAACCAATTGATGTTGAGGTAGCAGTCATTGATCGTGTGGAGGAGGAGGATGTGTTGAAAGAACTAATCCCACCACCCCTACCACCTCCCTTGGAGCCAATGACCCAATCTCTTTTCTATGAAGGCGCTACAGACGAGAGAGATCTTGGAGAAGGTCCAGATCCGCAGGAGACAGCAATCACCGAGGAAGGCACACCCTTCCCAGGGTTTGGTTTCCAGCCTACTGGTAAGGAAGATTGTCAGAATGTCAGCAAACCCGTGGAAGCAGTAGAGGACAAGCTTTCACCTGGACCGGACAAGCTTGGACCGGAGTCCAAGGATGGTGCGGACTTACATGGTGCTGAGGAAGATACTACGAAGGAAGGGGGTTCCTCCTCAGAGGAAGCAGATGAACATAAGCCAGGCAAGGCTACAGATGGAACCCCTGCAGAGCTCAAGACCGATATCACTTTCGATGAACGAAAGGACGAAAGAGGCAGTTCAAGTAGTGAAGAAGTGCTTGGGACCGAAGAAGTTGCAACAATGGCAACAGATCAAACAATGGTGACGGAGATTGTCTATGTGGAAGGAATAGAAGGCACCCCAGAAGATGCAACTGAAGACGGAACGGTAGCCCATCGCTTTGAAGTGGGTACTCCACTCGTGCATTATGGCGTAGAGAAAATTGTAGAAGGCACTGAAGTAGTGGCAGTACTTGACGGGACAGTGGAAACAGAGGTAACAGAAGTAATGACCAAGGAAGCAGAGACAGGGACAGCAGTAACTGAAGAAGGAGCGACAGTACTTGACGGGACAGTGGAAACAGAGGTAACACAAGTAATGACCATGGAAGCAGAGACAGGGACAGCAGTAACTGAAGAAGTAGTGACAGTACTTGAAGGGACAGTGGAAACAGAGGTAACATAAGTAATGACCAAGGAAGCAGAGACAGGGACAGCCACAGTAGAAGAGGAAGAAGCCACTGAAGCACTATCCACACCACCACCTACACCTGACTTTGACGAGTGCACTGTTGAAAACATCTGCCCGGTAGGCTCAGAGTGTTCCAACTTCCCTGGTACCTATGAATGCCGATGTCTTGACGGCTACACAGAAGATGAAGAAGGAAACTGTCATGGTAAGAGCTCACTCAGATCTTTTAATCATCATTAGGTTGCATGATGTACCGGTAATACTTGATTCATAATACATGTTATGTATCGTTGGTTTGGAGCCATAAGGGGATTAACTCTCAGTATTATGAGTTAACATCCTTGTTGCTCAAAGCAAGTCGATATGCTCAATTCATAATACGGACAAATTGTGGGTCTCCATGAAAATTTTAAAGATGTTAATCAAAAATATTTTGTATCTTTATCCTTTTGGGCAAGCAAAGCTCAGGCCATGTACATGTACCAAATCTAGCTGTACTTTCTGGTTTGTTGAGAAACTAAAGGACGCTAAATGATATCAGGAAATTAACCCACTACCTGAAAGAACCGGAAGGTCACCACTATTGAAACCAAAATGAATGTGATAATTCAATAATCATTGGGTTCATACCAGTGGTTCTGAAAAGGTGGCATGAGAAGTGTCGTCATATTAGTAAGGCCTTTTCAAAAGTGTCGACGAGAACGCTTTTCTAGTCCAGAGTGTGTGTTCACTCGGGTAGTTGACACCTCTTGTTCACTTCCAAAATGAGTTGACACCCACTCGCCGCAGTAGTGAACATGATGACGTCATGCATATGCCACTTTTAATGGGCTCAAATTTTGTATCGGTACAGCTAGCTACATGTAGTTACGTAATGTGGCTATAGAGAATGGCCTTCTAGATGGAGGTGGACACGTTTTTAAAATTCTGGTAGTGGACGGGATAGACAACGTAGGCCCATGGCGGATCATCAGAATGATGTCATCATGTCTCAGTTCACTATGTTAACGTGACAATTGAAAAGCCTTTGGAGGAATTTGACCCAAACAAAGATTCTTTTTTTTTGGACTCATTCATGTTAAACTGGTTACCCTAATTGTAATGTCAATTGATCCAATTACAGATTGAAGCATTGATTTCTACTATCCGATGATGTTTCTTTTTTAAAGATTGCGCTTACTGTGAGGATACGTTACCAGAGGATGGGAAGGACAGATTCTGTAACTCAGACTTTGGTGAGTTTATGTTTGGCA
The DNA here is from genome assembly GCA_003118195.1 of Hemicentrotus pulcherrimus. NCBI lineage: Eukaryota > Metazoa > Echinodermata > Echinoidea > Camarodonta > Strongylocentrotidae > Hemicentrotus > Hemicentrotus pulcherrimus. Next base: position 124,902 of record BEXV01000233.1, on the reverse strand, counting down.
ATGATGATACATTTATGCAATATAGATTGCATCTGCAATATATTGAAAACAATTTTTTGTTGTAATGTTAATGTTGAGTATTGGTTACGTAGTTGCATTGAGAAATTAAATGTCTAGATACTGTTTGGGATCATTAATATATATATAGATTGCACATGCTCTCAAAAGGAAAAGAGTGTTTTGTGACAATTTCAAACTTTGAATCCCAGAAACAAACAAAAAAATGACTCTTGCAGACAATCACCTCTTTAACATTGCTACATGTAATTTGTTATTTTTTTATATCCTCTATTTGGAACCAGAAGGGCGTTGACACTGTGTTAATGTATACATTGTTTGAGTTAAAAGCCCTACTGGCTCCAAATGGTTATAACGGAATGAGAAAGCACATTAATAAATTATGTTTCACCTTACCTTGCCTATCTCTTTTAGATGCAGGCCTTGTAACATTTTTTCCATTCCAAATCAAGCGTAATCTGGAGTTTTGGTTATTCTTTAAATATGCATCCAAATATTCAAATGATACTGGTACTTACACTAATTATGGGACTTATCTAATTTATGGCAGCCAAATCAATTTTTTAAAGAAAATATAGATAGTCGGGTCGTTTTTACCCACAATGTGTGAAGTCGAGATAAAATGTGGAAATTTTACAATAAATTAATACATGTACAGTTGATATTTGATTCCAAATGTAGCAAACATTGTGAAGAAGAGAAAGAGGATGAATTTAACCAACTTTATATCATAATTAGTTTCATATGTAAATTTATGCTTAGAATGTTGATACATATTGATATAGGCCTACTTGACGATAGATTATATAGTGAAGAGGGAAAAGAGGATAAAGTATACCTCTGTAAAATTGAGTTACAGTCCTAAAACCATATTTTGAATACTTGATATTCTTGTTCCATTGTAGTTTACATTGTGAAGAGGAGAAAGAATGACCTCCGTCTACTCAAAGAAAAGCGTTTTACAGATGAAGTGCTTGATGGTAGAGTCTACCGTTCATTTGAAGTTCCTGATGAGACCTGTACGTGCAACATGTTGGGATACAAAGCAGGTACGTCAGATGGTTTAAACACATTGAAAGTAAGAAGGTTGTGGGTTTTAGCCCTGACATAGCACCAGTGTCATTTGGCAAAACATTTATCTACATTTGCCACTCTCCACCCAGGTGTTAAATGGTTTAATACCTGGAAGGATAAATATTGTGGGGATTGGTATATGTGTGTTTGTAAAGTGGTGCCTGGTTGGAATACTCCCCAGGAAGTAGAGTGTGTGCACTATCATGTTCAGATCAGCCATTAAAACCAATGATCAGGGTACTAATAATTTCAAAGTTAAGTGTTGAGAAACGTAGTACATGACTTCGGTGATATTTAAATGTGACTATTATCAATCGCAAGTTGTTCCGAAAGATATCTGATATTTCAGAGAAACAGAATCCATGAAAGTTTGGACAGACATTACAAAGATTTGTTGTTGTTGTTGATTTTGACTTTTGTTATCATTATACATATTTGTTGGAAATCTCAAATTGGCACAGAGGTCATTGGACTGTGCTGTATTCGGGGACTCATTTGTTCTCCACTTTATCATTAATTTCTGCATATCTCCTTAGTGTGATTTCCAAGGGGCTGTAATAAAAAATATATGATGGATATGTGGTAGTGTTTTGGTCTACCGGTAGTTTTAATGTTAATTGATGAATTACGGAAGTAGACTCTTTTTTTTATTTCCTTCTCTCCAGTGCAGCGCAGGGACATATTTGTGCTATGTACTCTATATAAGTATGGTCAATATTAATATTGTTATCTTATATCTTGTTTGTGCAGTGGAACGCTTCATCATCATGGCGAATGCAACGAGCGAGGGTGATAAGCCTCTCATACTGAACCATACTGCCACCCTCCTTCCGTTCTTGGGTCAAATCATAAATGAGCTCGACAGCTGGAGGAGTTCTTGCCCCTAGAGGACCTCCTTCATCACATCCTTCCTTTGAAACCCTTATAGTGACAGTACAGCGGGTGTTTTACAAAACTTTTTGTCATTTGTCATTAAAAAAAGGCTTTGTGAAACGGGCCCCAGATGAGTGTCTTAAAATCAAATCTTTGTGAGACAAGTTTTCAACATTACCTGTTTATTGATTGTTCATATTGATACAACCAATATTTTTGAAGAAATATGCTGAAGAAAGGTGTATAATTCATATTCAGAACTCCTTTGGTTACTATCTCTTCAATACTTTCTTTGTCACATTTTCAATAATCATTTGAAGCCCAAACAAAAGTAAGTGTCAAGAAAAAATGTTTGTCTTGTTTTGATGGGTCTGAATGGTTATTCTGTACATTTCTTCAGCAGTATTAAATTTCCTGAAAAAAACACATGATTACTAGAGTTTCTATGTGTAAATTAATCATCAATTTGTGAGGAATGCATATCAGATTCCTTCTGTGCACTTCCAACATACAAGCATATTTTGTACAGATATTGTAATATACTTTATAAAGAATACGATATGTAGTATAGTAGTTATCGATAGCATTGTCCTAGATATCATTTAAACATTGATGTTAGCTTATATTCTTCAGTTAGTTCTTCAGCCAGCTGTGTATAAAAATGGATAAAGCATGTAGTTGCGCTCAAAAATCCTATACTTGAAACTGCCAAGTAATTGTATGTTTATGATATCCTCATCATTTATTTGATGTACCTTTTTACTGTATGTATGAAAGTTTTGTTTTACTCCTTGTATACCACAAAAATTGTGGTTTAAAAATAAATGTTTAAAATTGTCCAGCCAGCCGTGTGTAATGGATAAAGCATGTAAGTTGTGTTTAAAAAATCCTACACTTGAAACTGCCAAGTAATTGTATGTTTATATTATCCTCATCATTTATTTGATGTACCTTTTGACTGTATGTATGAAAGTTCTGTTCTTCTCCTTGTGTACTACAACATGTGTGGTTTGAAAATATATTTCAGTATGGACTTTGATTTCCCTTGAGAGGATACCGGTAGGCGAGTTTAATAATTCAACAGTCCATATACTACATGTGGGTTTGAAACATAAAAATGTTATTACCCCTGTAATGCCTTAGATTTTAAGTGTATTAACTCTGTGTACATTACTAATGAAACAGATCATTCCATCTTACTAGATTCTACAATTCGTCCCTATTTTCACGAAGTGACGGTAGTGAATGAAAATCGCATACAATGTGCTTGCGGATTTTCCTCACTACCGTCACTTTGTTAAAACAGGAACGAATTGCTGTTCTATTTCTGATGTTCCTAAGCTCATGAACTGTGCAAGTTCATATATACCTTGATATGAAATTCCTTCTTTAACAGCTGCTTAGTGTAAATTGTAGAATAAATGTTTAGGCTTTTCAAAAAGGAGTAGTCGGAAGTTGTTCGTTTATGTTTTTCCACTGGAGGCTTGTAGATGTTATAACATAATTAGGTGTAATAATCTTTTGTTTTTGGTTTGGTGGTGATGGGATGTGAAAAATTAAAAGAAATTTGTCAATTATCAGATTGATTGTTGTCATGTGTGTTGATTGCTCTTTGATAAAAACACTTCACGATGTCATTGGACTTCTTTTATATTTTAATCTGAAATGATCCTTTTAAAGTTGAGAATGAGTCATTTGCATACTGTTTTGTATATCCTTTGATGTTAGAGAATAAGAGGGAAGACAGAGAGGAGAGAAGAGAAAGCGGTGAGGGGAGATGGGGGAAGGGGGAGAGAGAAAGAGAGAAGGGGGAGAGAAAGAGAAAGAAAGGGGAAACGTTAGAGCATGGACCTCCATGGTTAGAGGAGAGAAAGAAAGAGCAAACGGAATAAAATAAATGTAATTTTGTTGTAGAAAGAACGAGAGAGAGAGAGAGAGAAAAAGAGCACACTTGACATGTACATGTATATAGAAATAATTGAATTATTTTGGTAAAATTTTTTTTTTTTTAAATGGGGAACTGGAATAGTCAGGAAGTTTAAATTTCAGATTTTTCAGAAGAAATAATAAACTAAAACTATGTAGGATTTAAACTACTTTAATGATGTTCTCTAGTTCTGTTAGTGTACACCTTAGCTGTACAGGGCCAATTGATCATGTCTTTACTATGCGCAATACCAGGATCCTCAGGCATTATGCATTGTGAATACAATCATGGGATCATGATATAAGAGTCGGACTGACTTGCTATTTGTCTCCAAAATATTTGATCTTCATTGCTTGAAAAATAATTAGTTTTCTTGTGCATTGATATCGTAATGGTCTTACCCAAATAAAAACAAAAATACACTAAAAAACATTGTATGATTAAACTTCAAGTCAATTTGAAATTTTATTACAAAACATGGACTTGTAACAAGCATACAATCAAGTTCTACTTCAACATAAAGAAGACAATAATGAGAAATTGTTTGTTGAGAGGTAGAAGAGTACTGACTCTTTCTAAAATAAAAAGGATGCAAGTAAAGACCCTTCGGGTTCTCGGTAGATAGATGATATGATTGACTAGGGACATGATTGACCAAAGGACTTGATTGACCGGGGGACATGGTTGGTATCTGTATGAAGGGTCATCATTTTGATAAATGCATTAGTGGCACTGTTAAGGTTTCAAACAAATGAACAAAAAACTGGGCACCAGCAAAAAAAATCCCATAAAGACAGGCACATAATCCCAAACTCAGATAATTTACAAATTAAAATGAAGTTCAATTTTTTAATATGGACTCTTGGCCAAGTCATATAAAATACCTAAGGTAAAGTAAATTTAGACAATTTTTTCTTGTAAAGAATGGATTTGCTTGCTAGTTGCTACTTTTCAATAGTATATAAAAAATTAAAATGGAATTTGAATCTTCAAATAACGAAAAGAAGGTGATATTTTCACTTATTTCTTCACACACCGATACAAAGACATTCTGCCAGATGAAACTTAATACTTTGAACTATATTTATTATCAATCATCTTTAGATACCACCATGAACATGATATTCGACAACAGGGGCAAAACGGAAGCAAAGTAGTCAAAGGGAATGTATTCTGCATTTTTACTTTATCATGAAATATGATCACTGCAGGAATTAACAGCTCAACTTTCTGTTCCTTGACTGGTATGGTAAAAGAGGCATGTTCACAAACAAATTCATTTCCTTAAACCGCAGGGTCTGAACATGACATGTAAAGACTACACAAATAGATGTCTATCGAGCACTGTTGATTTGAGCTGGGCTCCAATGACTATTTAGTTTGTCCTGATAGGTCTATTTTTGCAGACTCTATTTAGTGATTGACTGGTCTATGATTTTTGACTGGTCCTGATTTTTCTTCTTTTATCAGCCATTCATAATGGCTGATAAAAGAAGAAAAATCAGAAGAAAAAAAAACAAGAGTCTGTAGTTTACTACAAAAAGGGTCTGCAGTTTCAGACTAGACAGAGAGAACAAGAAAACATGTTCTATGACTCTTTGAAACTATGCACTCCATACCAAACTCTTTACAATTACCGAGTAATAGCGAGTATGGTAGTAATGGCCATGAAATTTGAAAGTGTGTCCAAGTAAAACCTGTACTTGCAGGACAGACACAGGATGGAGCAGCCACAATATGGGACATATGTGATTGTAGTCTGCATTTCAGACCTTGGACAGCACATACCCATATTCAACTGCCAGATGCCTGTCAATTAATACATGCCAAACCAAAATATGACACCATCATGAGGCTCATCCCCTACAGCTCCTGAGTCTTCCTGGTTGCTTGTCTTACCAGAAAGCCAGAAACATTTTTCCATATTGTGTTGGTTAGACATTCTAGAGAATGCTTTTCACCTCCTGACTTCTCATGAAACAAATCTACCTTCTCGGTACAGTTCTTGGTGAATATTTACAATGCTGAGATAAGCGCAGCTAGTCCTGTGTAACCGTGCGGTCGTCAGAACCTCTTTTGCGTACTGATGTATAACACTGAAAGAAATCAATGCAATAAAATGTACAGGAATGGATGTTGATCAAGAAACAAAGCAAAAAGAATGGCTGAACATGAAGAAGAATAGGAAAAGACACAAATCATATGCGTTGTAGCTTCATCATTGATATAATGTAAAAGGAATTCTGATAATTAGAAAAATACAGGAAGGAACATCATGGAGTTGAGGATCACACATGGAGCAGAAATATCAATACTTTACAGTTAACCAAATTGAGAACTATCTTCTCAAGAAATAGCATAAACAACACAAGGGAGAAACTTAAGATACCCACTAGTTCAATGAACACAGCTTAAACAAATTGAATTCATCTGATTCATTAAAACATCAATCAATCCTTTCTCAAATCTTCTGCCTTTCCTTCAAAGCAATTTGTTATCAGGACTGCATTGCCCTTCCTATGCAAACAGGTGGTGGATTTTGAAGGGGGATGCACACTAGACCCTTAATAAACCAAACAAAAAATTACTTTAACCTAAATGGCAGTGAAAAAAATACACAGGGGCTCAGGGCGAAAAAGCCCCCAAAATGCCCAAAAGAGCCCCCGAAAATCAGACAAGAGCCTCCTGCTAAATGGGCAAGACTCTCTCTATCATACCTCAGACACACCACTAAATCAACACCATACATAAATTAACATCCATAATTATACGATACATAGTTTTTACATACCATTATTTCCTCTGATGAATGCATCTCCGTATTTGTTTTTGAGCTGACCATTGACATATTCCTCCGTCTGCTCCAAGGCAATGTTCATATACCCATCCAAACAGGCCAGGACTCCTAGCATCAAACAAATTGAAAGAGGAGATAATGAGTTTATAACGACACCTTCTGAACTAAGATTTAAATGAATCATGGTGATGTGTAACTTTTTGATTGATAACATATCTATAAGGAATGAAACCTAGCATACATTAGTGAAAAAAATTGAAAATATTACACAAATTTCCAAACTTGAAATCACTCATGATACACTCCAGCAAAGCATAGAGAGTAAATGCTAATGCAAATTGACCTCTAGCACTGCACTACATGATTGGCAAGTTTGACAGTGGCCTCACAATTTGAATTTTTTAATCATTCTTTCTAACATTGAAAAGTTGAAAAATTGTATTTTACTGCCATTTTGGTGTCATTAATCGTCACTAAAGTACTGATTTTGAGTTAAATCAGTTGAGTTTTGTACAGTGGTGTTTGAAATGTTGAGAATCAACAGCACAGCTTTTAATACACAGCCAGGATATGGATGCATAATGCATACCGGAGTGTTGGCTCAGTCAGTAGAGCGTCCGCCTCACAACCGGGAGGTCGTGGGTTCGAACCCCGGCCGCGTCATACCAAAAGACGTTAAAAGATGGGAGTTGTTGCTACCTTGATTGGCGTTCAACAATAAGGGATAGAGCAACGTCGATCTGGCGCTGCACAGTGGCTGCCGGGCTCACGATCAATTGGGCAAAAAGAATTTCCGTTTCGGTTTAATAAAATTTGGAGTGGACTATTAGGCTGTATTATAACTACCGCCTATACCGGTAGTAAAACAAAATTATTTTGCAACTAAATTTTTTGAATCCCTCTTCTCAACATATACAATGGAAAAAAACGTTTTTCATGGATGATGACATTTATATAAGGTATAGAAAAACATGCTGTTCTATCATTCAGATGGAAAAGGGATATTGTTAATACTCTTGTACTTCTACTTCTACGTCAGTAATTGACAGGATCCATCAGTCAGGATATAACGTCAAGGGTTGGAATAGTCTGGCAAGGTGCTCTTGTGCAGTGTATACACCAAATGGAACAGTCTTCAAGTATAACATAATAGTCAATACAGGTATAGAGACTACATTGTCAATTGGAAATTGGAGATTCCCATATCAATAGTGATTTCAATTTAGTTTTTAAAAAAATCAAAACATTTTTATTTTTTGTCTGGATCTTTTTAAACTCTCACTGATATGCAAGAAGAAGAAGAAGGAAAAATAATAAAGGAGAAGGACAAGAAGAAAAGGGAGAAGAATTAAGATAAAAAATTGAGAAAGAAAAAGGAGGAAATAAAGAAATAGAGAAAGGAGGCAAAGTCTAAAAAAATATTACAGTGCTACCAAGTATCACGCATTAGGGGTGACATCACGCATTTCGAGGGTCTGGAAATGCTCTCACGCACGGCGCGCGCCCTAGATTTAAAAAAAACGCTATACCTTATACATGTGTTATAGGCCCGCCCGCGCCGAATCATGCAAATGTCACGCATTGCCGATCTTTGAACTTGGCGTCTCTGGGATTTGGAAGTACAAAAGGAAATGAGAGAAGACAAAAAATAAAAGAAGGAAAAAATGGAGGAAGAAGGAGAAAAGGAAAAAGAAAGAATAGAGAAGAAAGAAGAATGAAAAAGAAGAAGAAAACGATAAAGAAGAACAATAAGATTAAGAAGAAGAACTTAGATACCTCTATAATCTACTCCTGAATTGAGTTTAACGACAACTGGTCTGCCGATGATGAGCTTCAAGAAATCACTTGGTGTTTGTTTCCTTGCCGTAGTAGCAGTACTCATGATGTCAAAACAAAGTCAGTCACTTTAGATGAATCCACAGCTGTTTGACAGAGTTCGAGATCCGCAAGTAATGTCGTTCCTCTAAAGTGAAGAAGTGTCAAGACGAGTAGATCGAGTCGGACTCAAACAAGCTGATGATAACAAGAAAGTGAAATAAATGTAAGAAATGAATATAAGCTATCGCTAGCTGCTACAGGGCAAGGTACCTTGCAGTCTCATATTTTTAAGAGCACGAGGAAGATATTTTGATCAACCTTGACGTGTTCATTCATTCCTTGGCTTTGGATACATCATAGGACTACACACAAAATAAAAAACTACAACATTGTCAATTCCTGGGACTAAAGATAGAATTTGATTTAAATGTAACTGATATATAGACCTATAACGCATTTAAGACACTGTATGTATAACACATCTAAAATAAATAAATAACATTACATTGATAACAGAATATACATAAATTAAGGCATATTCTCTGTTTATATTATTATAATCACCTTTCTCGAAAGAGTTTATGAATTTTGGCATGCGCGCGAGTCCGTCAACCAATAGCCTTATCACAGTAGTTCATGATTTAAATATGTGAAATTCACTCGACAAAAAATGATTATTGAATAATACCTTTCATGAAAAAGAAAAAAAAATCAATATGCATTTATTTTTATTAACTGTTATTTATCTTAGTTTCTCGTATATACATTTCTTAAATCGCAAAGTTGCACAAAGATTTAACATTTTTTCGCTGAAGAGCTGAAGAGCAGACTAGCTTTGGGGAATTCCCGAGCACTTCCCAAGCTCTATCGGCTCGCTACTTGATATCCAACTAATTTGTGATAAAAGTCGGGGGAATCTTCATTGGCGCCCAAGCGCCCTAATGGTTCATCATCTTCATCATTGCTATGTCATGAGCAACATCACCAGTCCAATTCAATTTCAGTCGAAAAGGAGTGCAAAGTCAAGACTAAGCTGTGAGTAGACAGAAATAACCATCTGATTTGGGTCATTTCTTTAACAAAACTGACATTTATTGTCAATCGGAGGTCCAGTGGAGCCAGACGTATAGTCTCAGTGGAACAACCGACGATTAGAGAGACTGAAGTTTTCAGTCTAAGCTGTGAGGTGAGTTATGCACCGCGAGCTGCAACAATTTATAATAAGTAGGAAGTAGTAATAGACTAGTTATATTTTACAGAGCTAAAATTAATTTCCCCTACAACTTGCAGTACAACTATTGTATACAATTACAATACAACATACAAGTACGACATCGTTTCATCTGTTATTGTCATACTCATATCATGTGAGTCACAGACTAGGTCTACACCATTACACTCACTGAATTAGTCGGTCTGATTACATATACCCCGGCTGAAGTGCAAATACAATTAAGTGCTTCCGCATCATATTTGATTTTATGACGAAAATCACTGGAAAATAATGTGCATATATATGGGCTAATCTTATTGTTATAGTCAGATAGTAATAAAAATGTAGACTCATTCCCTACTTTATTTGTCCCTATTACTATTTGTTCCTATTACTATACAAAACTATATACTAAGGTTTATGAACACGTATTTTCTTGAGACCTTAGTTGGGTCAAATTTACAACAATTAATTATGGTTAATTTTTGGTCTCCTGATTTCCTTCAGTGTGCACCTTTGACTAGCATAGACATAGTCGAGCACCCACCTCCCTCCTATTTATCTATGCTTTGGCATGTGTAGACAAAAAGCTTCAGTCTCCTCCTTAATTGACCGTTGTTTCCAATACTATGTCTAGCCGCACTGACCACCTCTATACAGAGACTGAATCAATGGCTTTGTAATAGGTTGTATGGCATAGTGTGTGGAGGTAACATTGCTTGATTTGCAGTCAGAATTAGATTGCTGGTCACAAGATTATTGCAGCATGGCATCTTCATGAAACTGGACTGATTTATAGCTGAAGCTAAATCCTCCTATTGTGAAGTTTACAAAATATAGTATAGAAACTTAAGAAGATTACACACATATTTCTTTTTATATTGTAGATAAAATCTATGCCAAAATTTCATGGTTAAAATCAAGAAAAAATGGAGTCAAATTTTGGGTTAGGTTAGGGCTGACATTGTGAGTAAACTCCCGGCCCTGTGGTTCAGGTAACATAGCGTACTGTCTGTGGATGGGGAAGGATGACAAATATCAGTTTTTTTATGGAAGAATTTTCCACACCAGATGGTTTTTTATGTCTAGGGCATGTGCTGTTAATCTGTTAACATGGCAATTGCTCCTTCCCCCTCCTA
>BEXV01000233.1:59709-74939 GCA_003118195.1 Hemicentrotus pulcherrimus | reverse complement strand
GGGGGGGGGGCGGAGAGAGAACTACGAACGATGTACAATACCTCTCTGCATTTCCATAGAAAGTGAAGGAGATCGCCATAGTCCATGAGTTCTGTGATAAGGTAATGAGGTTCATCAGTTGTACAACATCCCAGTATGGGTAAGATGTTGGGATGGTTGCCGATCTCGACGATGAGCTTGATCTCCTCGAGGAAGTCCTCCTTCATCGATCTCGTCGCGTTCTCTGCGAAGATTCAAAACATAAGAACACAATTATTCATGTCTTTTGAAATATTAAGCGGGACTACACTACTTGTAGCTACGTGAGCCCTCTATAATAGCAAACAATGCCTATGCGATATTCGTTGGTCCCCCATGATCCCCTTCTTCTTTTTTCAATTGAGAGCTGATTTGATGAGATAACATAACAGATTTTAAAGGCGCGAAATTCACTTGAAATCATTAACTCAATTTACCAATTCAATTCATACAGGATAATAAGATCGATGTTCGTACTGATTTAAATGTCGTTTCTAATCCATAAAATTATGACTATATCAACGTAAGAAGTGGTAAAGAAAAAATTTCTTCAAAATAATAAGCCAAATGAAGGGTGGTAAATATAGCAATAACACGTGGTCGCAAAGTATAAAAGTTATTGTACACACAAGTTCACAACATGAATATGGCAAAAAACGAGAGCAGTTTCTGCACTTTAGTTTAATTTCAAAACTAACTGCTTAGAAGTTCTTTTAAATTGGAAATTTGTTATACTATTCAATGATTTCCCAGACGGTACACAATTTTCAGGGATCACAGCATAACATTCTTCCGTCACTATAATAATAATCTTCAAAAGCAGGAGGAATGAGTGCAAATTAATAACTTCTCGGAACCTTATATCCAAGTTTTCGTGTTTGATATGAATTCCTTGCGAGATCATTGAGATTTTGTTTTTGACAATACATAATTTCTCTCTTGTATGAAGAGATATATAAACCGTAATATAAAAAATATATAAAATAAGAAAGGAGGTAAATAATTCTTAAACCAGATTTTGCAGTTTGATTTTTGACAACAAGATGAAGTTTCAGTGTATGGTCTAGGATCTTTTAAGTTAATGGATTTATGAAATTGATAACTCAAATGAGACGTGGCTTATACTTGAAAATGTATTTTCCTGCTATCTCAGGAAGGTTGGGATTTCAGTGAGGGCTAAAAATAGTAAAACATATTTCATAAAATGGATCAACCAACTAACGATGTATCAGTTTCTCTAAGATGGGGCTTTATAGAAATTGTTTTCTTCCCGTTTCCACTAATCTTGTACATCCTGAAACGCTTACAGATATTTTCATGTCTGATTCTCGGAGAAAAATAAAATATATTCTATTTCAGATATTGTTATTTTTTCTGTGACGGGTGAGCAGATGAATAACGGAGAAAAGAACATCATAAAATGGATCACTCATCCCACGATGCGAGATTGTTTCTCATCTGAGAAGAAGCTAAATTTACATTTTTTTATGACCATGAAAACCTTTTTTTTATGATAATAGATACTGCCCAAGGGAAAGATTAGGTAAGTGGGTTAATTGATTTGTTAGTTTTATGACTTCGTGATGATTTATTTGACTTATTCTATTATCATTCTGAAGTTTAGTTTGAACTTGAGAGAGTTATCATTATGATTCTGAAAAGGTAACGGAATAAAGTAGATTTGTATTGATTTATGGTAAACGTCATTATATCGTTCATGAATACGCTCTTGATAATAGTGTGTCTCGACGTTCATTTTTGCAATCCCTCAAATAAAAATACAGTAAACTGAACAAAAATATAAAGAGAAAACGGTTTAATGATAATAAGGGGAAAAGGGGGTGTGGAAGAGACGGAGAGAGGAAGAGAGGAAGAGAGAAAGAGAAAGAGAAAGAGAAAGAGAGAGAGAGAGAGAGAGTGAGAGAGTAAAATAGAGGTGGGGGTAGTATTAACGTATTAAAGACGAGAAAAGCGTAAGTCTCAAGCCGTAAAGTTGTCCAGAGGGACATTATATTTCATGTGCAACATTAAAAGGCTGACGAAGCATGAAGTTGTCACATTTTCACGCAAAGCCTGGCCGTTGGGACCAGGAAGAGCCACTAAAAAAGTGAACAAAATAAAGAAAGAAACATTGAAGATATAGAGCTATAAATATTTTCGAGTTCCACTCCAACCTTCCCGTGAGTGCAGGTAGTGCCCGTGAACTTGTACGTTAACGCCGTAACCATGGTCATTGCCGTGTCTGCCATGACATAGCCACGTGACACGTTAAACCCACTTAACATAATTCCCATACCACGCTATTGAGCCTTTCATGAAAGTGTGATCGTGTCATTACGCTGAAAGAATGTTCGTACGTCAAATGATATCATTAATTATGCATAGGAACGCAGTAGGCAGGGTGTCAGTTGATTACTGAAGACTAGCGCCTTGGAGTGCCAATTATGACCGCATACGAAAAAATACACTGCATGCTCCCACGTAGATTCATAGAGTTTATATTTTTACACTTTTCATAATTATGTTGCAAGATATCTGGGCGTGGCAGGGAGCAAAGTATTGACAGCGAAATGCCCTGAGTTCCCGTTCATACCTGTAAGGATCCCGCTGCTCTTCTTATTGCGTTCATAACAGCTGCTCTTTGATCAAGACATCTCCGAGCGAGAGGACAACAAACTTGACTAAACCCGAAATAACCACATTGAAACATTGCTTTCCGATACTGTAGCATCAGTTTGGATATCTTGTGTCCGCGCACGGTATTGTGTAAACACATTGGGCTATTACATGAATAAAAGAACATTTTAACTGAAAGCTTGGGATAGGATTGATGGCTGCGAAGGAGAATGTTGGAAGTGACCGCATGTGGTTGTTTTGGTGAAACATTAGGGTGGACGATGGCGACGTATTTCACAGCCATGTGTCGTCGTCAAGAACGTTCATCCGTCAACTTTAGACAGCTCCATTACGTGGGTTCGAACTCCGCACATACTCGCCACATATTTTAATTGTAGACATTCATGTAATTGAACACCGAAGATGCTTTCGGCGAGTAATATAATGGTTTTATCCGACTACACTTTCCATGCATCTAAAAATAATCGTATCATGTTGTTACTAGCCCTTGGGGAAGGAATGAATCCTTCATGTTCCATTAGCAAGGTCTGCAAAAATGTATCATCCATGTTGAAATTAAATGTCAACATCGAACATCTTACCCCTGGGTTTTTTCTTCTCATCATTTTCTTTCTCGTATGGTAAAGGATATGACATTTGCAAAACCTTAAGTATAAGGTTGTTAGATGTATTATAAGCACTAGAAAATTTAGCCCCTGAAACACTTCTGCTTTCGAGAAATTGAATAATCATGAATTACCGGTGCTCCCGGTAAATTTCAAATATTTCAAATAATTCCATGGTAGCTGCGACTATGAAAATCTCAAAATATATGGTTTTGATATATAATTTCAAAAAGGGAATAGCAAATCGGTCGATTGTAGTCAAGAAAGATTGTTTTAAGGTTAAAGTAATATATGTTTTGAGAGGCAGCTATACAACATAAAGAGTTTATTATTTACAATTTCATCACTTTAGACTCGATTTCAACCGCGACAACGATCATGGAATATTGTAAAATTGCATATGCTTCCAATATGTTTATTTGAACTTTATTCACGACCCCATACCAAAACTTTGTATTACCTTTAACTAGTAAAATCCACGATTCTTTTACTACAGAGATACGACCTTTTGATTCATACCATGAATTGACTTTTTGAATTTTGAATTTTTCAGTTTGAATCATTGATGTAGTATTAAACTATTCCATGTGTTCTAAGTGTTACTCTTTGCCTGAGATTATAATTGTCGTCAGCTGTCACCGGAAAGCGGAGTCAAGTTTTCAAACCTTAAAGTACCTTAAAGATAGTTAGACGTCATACATTATTGATTAGTGACCTATCCCAAATTAAAGAGATGGATCGAGGATTATTTGGCGGGGGAGGCAAGTTTGTTTCTTAAGAATATTGTATTAACGTGGGGTCAACAGAAATGGTGAGAGAAAATGTCGGTGTTACCTTTTTGTAGTTTTCGTTCCGTCAACCTCTTTTTCTTGAACTTTCTTTAGGCGATCCGGAAATGTAGACACTGTGTTGACTGGTTTTTATGAAGGTTATTAAAGATTATCCTTCATTTATACCTCGTCACAAAACGTTTCTGTTACATCAAACCAATCTCTGAGGTCTCGACACTCCTGAGGTAAGTAACATGACGTTTTATCATATGACTTTATTCGAGTGTCGGATCAGTTACGTAACGGTTTAACGTATGGTGGAAACGGTACAAGGTCTGTGTAACATAATACCAGTATCATAGGTTTGTAGAACGGTTATAGAAGAATATGAGGTTTTTTTTCCCAAGCTCTTTTCTCGTCGTGTTTTCTTTCAAACTTTAAATATAAAGCGGAGGACAGTTCTTCTTTACGAATCAATCTACCGAGGCAAAGAGAAAATGCGATTTGATTCCGTGGTCGGATTTTTGGTTTACCTCTTTACAAAGACACAGGTTTCATACAGCGTTGGGGTCACCGGGTTCCAAGACAAAAACACTAAAACAAACAAACAAACAAAGCCTATGAAGACCGTTACATTGTTTTATCACCGTCAATAAACGTGTAGCGTCACTATAAAAAAAAAGATGTTTAATTACCGCTCTGCATATTTTTGTCGTAATCGAGACCCCCCCCCAAANTTACCGACAAAACTAGCCACCAATTACAGACAAATATATCAATGCCAATGTCCCAATGTCTAATTTAACCCTATAAACCCGGGGCCTGGAGCTTAATTATTGTTCAGTTCCCCCTCCCGCACGAAGCGCGGAAACTTTGACATTAATTTATTAACTGATTAGAGGAAGAAGACGATTTGTTGAACCGTTCCAGAGTCTTAATCCTTGTCTGAATTCAGTTTCCCCCTCCCGCGTGAGGCGCGGACGCTTTGATGTTTCATTAAATTGTAACTTTTAATACTTGTCTTAATTCTGATCCCGGACGTTTCATTAAATATAGAAAGAAGACGATTACGTATTTAGGGTACGCGTATGCTTGTTCCCTCTATTTGAAAGCACCCCCTATCTGAGGACTGCCAACATTACCGAACCCCCCTATCGCGGGCTTTTCCTGCCTTGGAGACCCCCCCCCCAAAAAACAAAAACAAAAAAAAAATCAAAAAAAAAAACAAATAAAAACAAAACAAAACAAAACAAAAAAAACAAAAAACAAATCAAACTACGACCAACCAAAATCATCCAAAACACCAGCCTCATCATCCACGATAACATTCAAGTCAATCAGTTTCATCACTGATTTCTCATGGTTCCTGCATCATATTAGCCCTATGTCCTAAAGGCCCTACGTTGTACTGGTCCGAGCCAATTGGTCACACGCCCCAAGGGTCGTTTGTCTGACTGGTCTTACATGTATATCATGTGGGTACAAACAGCTGATTGGTCCTACTTAATATTGGTCACTACTCAAAATTGGTCCTGGTCTATTGGTCACTACTTAATATTGGTCCCGGTCTATTGGCCACTACTTCATATTGGTCCCGGTCTATTGGTCACACGTCCGAAGGGCCGTATATCTCATTAATTTGTCTCCCATTGCATTAGTCTTAATATGGCTTAATGGTATGTCCAAGTTATCAGCACCCAAATAATACATGTCACGGCGTCAACACAAACGCAAAATTTAACTCTAACCATTAGAGTAATAGCAGCGAGTAGTGAAAGTATGTACAGAAATACTAATCAGTAGACGCATAGCATTATGTTTATTGGACATCAAACTATAGAGACGTCAAACTACCAATGCCTAGAACCATGGACCTACTAAGAACCTGGGCTAAGGACCTGAACGTGGACCTACATCTTAGTAGATCTGTGCTAGAACTCACCTCTCAGGCTCTTGACTGCGACTGGTACGTACTTCTCCTTCCCGTCAATCCCATAAGCAAACCCTTTGTAGACCGTGCCGAACTGGCCACTGCCAAGGATCTCCTCAATCTTGAGCAGGGATCGGTCGAACTCCATCTTCTGAAAGACTGGTTCTACTTCCGGGTCAAGTCCCTGAGAGACATTGTATGTATCTAGAGGAAATCACAATATGAAGCACGGAATGGTTGATCATACACTTTGCTTTCTGCTCTTTGATTTCTGATTTCTGATTTTGTTACACGAAAAGGGAATAAAGACTCATCAAGTGTCATTCCAAACGAGTGCTGCGACAGTGGTGATGCCTTTAATCAACATTAACTTGTGGATGATCATTTTAAGGGAATCTGGGTGCGAATAGTTGAAAGAGTCTATTCAAAAGGAAGTAGGGGAAGAAGGGAAAGAGATAGAGAGAGATAGAGGGGCGGAAGAAGACATAGAAGATATCAATCAACTGTATCAACAGTACATAATGGTTTAGTACACGACGTGGCAGCACATCATGTAGTAGAGAAGTATCCACAAAAGTAAAGTTCCACAAAAGGAAATAAATCTATGAGCTTCAGACAAGCCTGCCGCTCATACAGGGAGAATATGGCACTGTGATAAAAACAAGTACTTGGTAAATAGTAAAATATCAAGGTGAGATTAGGGTCATTATAAAGACTAATGAAAAAGGCAACAATACAGAATGGTAAGGAGATGAGAGATCATTAAAAGAGCTTAATTAGAGAAGGCGGAGAAAGATAAAATATACAAACCTTTCTTGATGGAGCACGAGTAC
Organism: Hemicentrotus pulcherrimus; assembly: GCA_003118195.1. Taxonomy (NCBI): domain Eukaryota; kingdom Metazoa; phylum Echinodermata; class Echinoidea; order Camarodonta; family Strongylocentrotidae; genus Hemicentrotus; species Hemicentrotus pulcherrimus. The sequence goes on along the minus strand of BEXV01000233.1, from coordinate 68,146 downwards.
GTGGTGCTGATTTCATCCGGGTACCTGACGAATACAGCCTTCTCATTGGATGAGAGACGACGTCTGTTTAAGTACGTGAATGAACCGACGGCCACGATAAGCACGACAGTCGCACCTAAAACCCCAGCCAAGAGGGCGGGCTCTACCCTGATCCTGTTTGGTTTGATGGAGGGTGCCCCAGTTAGCGATGGTACCAGAGACGATGAGACACTGCAGGGTCGCTCTGAGGATCGGGACAGGTTGTTGTAGGTATCAAAGAGATAGAAAGAAATTTTAATCTTGATGTCGATGTTTATTCTGTAGTCACATTGTTTTCATAAATCTGAATATGAGTAATTGCGAAACAACGGATGGACAACATGTTGCTACTTTGTTAAGGAACTGTAATGATACCAAGAATAACATAATTCGGAAAGGTTTCAGATTAAACTTAACACATATAATTCCCCTGTCTATATGCCTGTACAAAGTGGCGATTATGCAAAAACAAGGACAAGTTAAACGTTAACAGTTAAAACAAGAAAAATGACAAGATCGGAATTGATTAGAGAATTCAAAAAAGATGTACTCACTTGATGAAGCTGTGTCAAAGATGATCTCTGCAAAGTAATGTGACGGCCTAGAGATCATCCCGTCAAGCCAGGGCACTACCTAGAGAAAAAAAATAGTTGTCAGGGTTTACATGTGAGAAAAGCTTCAAGATCAAATTTTTACATTTTGGGGGTGTCAATACAGAAACCATCAGGTTGTGATGATTGTATATTTGGACGGTCTTGGACAGTTCTGCGTGCAGCGTCGAGTCGTAAAGGTCTTAGAGATATTCATTCACCTCCGATCAAGTAGACGGAACCCTGAACTCCATCCCTGAAAAAACAACCTAGTAACACTACTTTCTCGACAACTACCACTTCCTTCCTCTGCCCCCGTGTATACCTAAAGGGGTAGTCATCCGGGTGTGTTTCCCGGTTATTATTATCCGGGGGGGGGGCAAATATAAACACAAGTTGTTTTCCAGAGGTTGTTGGACGAATGCAGTGTGTCTATCAAGACCTGTACTATACACTATTGTGATAATGCTTTCATGTTTTACTTATCAATCTCATTTACACACCTAAAATACGAATGAATGTGCGATCGACTCACAGATGAGATTTTCTAAATGATTTATGATTTGATGAGCTATGAGAAAAGTGACGAAGAAGTGGATAGGCCTAGATCTAGTATGAGGATTAAGTAATAGAAACAGTTCATTTTAATATCATTCAAATGTGCTACTCACTGTTATTTGAAGAACCCCACTAAATTGGTTAGGGTTATAGAATACCGAAAGATTCGTCAAGATAAAGTCGTACTAAAAGATTGGATCACATCCAATCGTCTTTTCCGGACTCGGTGTTTTATGACACCGTACAAAAGTGACATAAAATAAAAAAGGAGAATACAAAAATAAGTAGGCCTATAACTGCAGCTTTTTCATTATATTTTGAACAAGCACATCAATGAAACACACAAGGAAGAATGCAAAGTAGGAGAAGAAAAAGAGGAGGATGAAGAAGACAGAAAGAAAGAATAAATAAATAAAGACAGAAGAAATAAAGAAAGAAAGAAGGACAACATTACAACACATTTTAGATGATTTAATCAAAGTGGTGAGAACATAATTGTTCCCTTACCTTTATATCATAGATCACTCCATAAACAAGATCTGTTATCGTGTAATTGAAACGAAAAGAGAGACTCTCATTCCATTCGTTCTGTAGAGAGATAGAGAGAGACGATTAAATTAGGAAAACACATTAAAAACACATACTTCGTATTCTACAGATCATTAAGTAATCAATGCGATAATCTTTTTTTGCATCGTTGCTGATTGCATTAAATAGAAAAGAAAACTGTAATTTCTATGTAGGAAAATAATGGTCTATATCCAAAACTTACATGATTCATATTTGTTTTGGAAATTCATAACTTAATTATAACCGCAGATGAAACTAGAGAAATTGTAACTGCAGATGAAACTAGAAAAATTGTAACCGCAGATGAAACTAGAGGAATATTAACCGTTATAGTGTTTCTTTCAGCATTGACCTTTCGGGTCACCGGTTTTCGAAAAAGCCCTGACAGTAACTATTATGGTCTTATAGCAGATTTGATTCTGTAACATTAGCCTAAGAAATGTGGTTTATTTCATTGAATAAGTGAGAAAATTATTTTGTGAAGAGGGCGATGTTGCGCTAAATATGATGGATTAAATAGCTTTTTAGCGGTTGAATTTCATTATTTTTTTCTCAAGTTAGAATTAGTTGTATAATGCGATCTCAAGATTGAAACACAATCCAACAAAATTAAAGTTCCGCTATTTCCTTCGAATGTATTTTACATGCATTGCTTGGTCATATTGGTAAAGTTTTGTTTAATGACGTTTAAATATAGAAATGTCCGCATGTTGTCTTTTTTTCATCAATTATTCAAAACTTGGTAAAAATGTAGGAAGTTGTGTAGAATTATACATTTCGGGTTGTAATTTTCTTCAAGCCTTCTATTCCCTAAACCATCGTTGCATTGAACAGCAAAAACGGTTCCATTACATCATTAGACCTATTAGTGAATGTTACCATTTTATAATTTCTTATTCTTTTTTGGGGGGGAAATACAGGAATGTCAATTTATATAACTATACACATAGTCCTCGGACAGGGCCTACAACCTTGACGCATTTTAGTGCTTATTAATAAAATAAAAAAAATCACCCGCTACACTCTTCACTTTTCATATTTTTCTGTTTGTTTTAAAGCTTTGTATATTGAAATACATTTTGATTTTCATCTGTGATTTCTTCAAAATTTTCAAGTTGAAGTCATTGAACGAGGACGATCGATGATCAGACTTACCTGGTCGATATCCACCTTCTTGAAGGGAGGAACAATTCTGGTACCGTTGACCGGTTTATATATCACCCTGAAGAATGAGAGGTTACCGTTGATCTGTAGAGGAGGCAACCAGCTCAGTGATACCACCGAGACATTGTTATCGTGATCCACCTCTGAGCAGTCGATCGCCAGGTCACGTGGTTTGCTGGTTAACTCGATGGCTGTTGAGGATAAGTCACGCCATTGTTATGATAATTTTGCAGTTTGTGATAAGGCGGCTCGTGATGGGAAATGTGATTGTTATGACTTATCTTTGTTTAATAATGTTTTCATGTTAGGTTTTAAAACAAGTTTTGGTGTTGAGAAATGTCTGTTTTTCAACCATTTTGCAAGACCAATGGCGTTGCAATTCAATGAGGAAACAACGTTCTTCCTCTATGGACAATAATTATATTTATAATGGCTGAACATTACAAACGCTAGGGGAAAATGCACAATAAAATATTTCGGAAAAACATGAGAATCCTTCAGATGTACTCATTTAGGAATCAACCCCAAGACTACGTTTTATTTGTCAATTCATACAGCTTGAAGAGTTGTCCGAAATCCCTTTTAATAAATTAAACAAAATATTTGTAATTTACTTACGTTGGTTGATGCAAAATTCTTCATCTCCAGTTTCTTCATAGCAATCTACAAGTGAAATACAAGGTAAGATAAAGTAGTACAAAATGAAAGGGGAGAGGATACATCAATACAAATACGAAACAATATTACTGGTGAAGCCTTTAAATAGTTTATTTGTACAGGAAGTTTATCTAATTTATCACTTTCGAGTTTGTAAAATTCAAGTTTTATGTGCTTTCTTCTTATAATCATTTTCCTTTTTTTCTTTCTTATTTTTCTTCAACTCCTTTTGTCTTCTTTTCCACTTCATATTCGCCCCCCTTTCCACTCTCTCTCTTGTATGTTTTCTATTTCTTTGTTTTCTTCTCCTTCCTTTGTCACCTCCCTTTATCCTCTTCTCTCCCTTCTTCATTTCTTCTCCTAGTCCATCTCTTAAAGATAAACTTTAGTACTGGTAATGCGATTGCATTGTGAAAGAAAATGTGTGGACAGGATCAGAAACAGTTGAACATGTAGCATGTAAGTATTGGTTTGAACTGCAAGGTTCTGGAGTCATCAAAATCATAATAAATTTGACTGAATCTTGGTAAAGTAACAAGCACTGTACACAGAAAGCTATATATGGGACAACACACATGGTGTCGGGGCTAGTACTATCTTGATGTCCTTGTCTTTCTATGCTCATTACTCAGCCAGTATACATTTTTTTCCAAAATTGTTTGGCACATGTCATTTATTTGTATTCTTGAACATTCAGTGTAAGCTTTGTTTGATTCTGTGAGAATTTATTTTCTTTTTTTACCAGAACTAAAGTTTATCTTTAACTTACCTGGTGTATATGTGTCCTCTCTTCGAATCTTCAGCCCTGTATTATATGTTGTAATGTTAGCTGTCCGTATCTAGTTATGTCACAATAAAAGACAAACAACTTATAGAATTTTCATCTTGAAAATAACACATAACATTGCTAATGTAACAAACAAATTGACCATGAAATTGCAAAAGCTGATGTAAATCATGTGATGATAATTCAATAGATTATGGACACGATACTCTCCAGTTGATATTCCAGAATGCAATGAAAAGGACATTCGAGAATTCGATAAAAAGTTGCAAAAATATAGTTTAAAGAATGACGTGTCATATTGTTCAACTTATTGTTTTTTGTTTTTTTTTCTATCTAGTAGATGCATAACAATAGAAAAACAAGTTATGTAATTTTTCACCTTGAAATTATCACATAACATTGCTATAATAACAATAACAAGTGACCATGAAATTTCAAAAGCCCATATGATGATAATTCAATAAATAGTCGACTGATACTCCCCAGTCGATATTCGAGAATGCGATATAATGTTCCGAGTAAGAAAATGCCTCGTCATATTGTTTGAATTATCATCTATATCTAGAACATCCATACAAATAGGAAAAATCAAGTTACGGAATTTTCACATTGAAACTACCACATAACATTGGCAATATAAAAAACTAAATGACCATGAGATTGCAAAAGCTGATATGATGATAATTCAATAGATTGTAGATAACTCTCAAGTTGATATTCGAGAATGCGATACAAAGGAAATTCGAGAATTCGATAAAAAGTTGCAAAAATATAGTAAAATAATGCCTTGTCATAATTTGTATTCAAATAATTATCTATCTAGTAGATGCATAATAATAAAAGAAAAACAAATCAAGTTATGGAATTTTCTCCTTGAAGATATCATATAACATTATTAATTTAACAACCAAACAACAATGACATTTCATAAGCTGATGATAATAATTCAATAGTTAGTAAACATGATGCTCCCCAGTCGATATTCGAGAATGCAATACAAATTTGCGAAAATATAGTTTAAACAAAATGCCTTGTGATATTGTTCTAATTATTGTAGATTATGATCTTACCCGAAATTGGTGTCTGAATCCGTAACTGAGATTCTGGAATGTGAATGACTGGGTAGACTGCGCGGAAACAAATAAAGGATACAGTTATAACAGGTTAACATTGTAAAGGTTTAATTAAGACTCGAGGACGCACCTGTATTCGGCTTCTAAATATATTCATGATCACGACAAAGTAAAATGAGCAAATACAAATATCCCACCTTGCCTTGATTTAGTATAACTGCTGTATGGAAGGAGTGCTATCATTTTGAAATACAAAAAGTGAAGACTCTTAAAACGACTAAATAATAGACAATATGGGTTACCCTCCTTGAGACCCATTTTCTGTTAAGTCAAACAGGTGACTGCTCCCATTTTTTTACTTTAAAAGCAAGAAATATGCAATCGTTGAAAATGCCGCTCTCCATTTGTTAAGTGCAACTTGATTATTTAGAAAAAACTCTAAAGCTATAACTTGCATGCACCATGGGATAAACATAAGAATGAAATATATATCTAGAATGTTTTTTTAGCAACACAAATGACTAAGAACTATCCTAACTGCTTTAAGTGCATTTCACTTGAACGAGGAGTAAGGCCTTTGTCAGTCACACCTTGGACAAATAACAATACAAAATGCGATATCCTGATTTTAAAAAAAATGACATTCATGGACCATTACTGTAACTAATACAAGTCATGTACAATGATGTACCCGGTAGCCTGAAGGGCAATCATGGCTTTCCTCTTCCCTCAATTTGTTCCATCACCCAACTCCAAAAGATGGTGACAATTTTATGAATGTCACACCACAGCTTTATAGCTAACACAGTCTTTCATTACATACCATTTAATAGTATGCTCCATCCCAACCCCGCATCACCCGCCCCGAAATCTTCAACCAAGAGCGTGTATCCATGACAACGGTCTACTTCAACATCAGTCTCAATGAATGAAGTGAATAGAACATCGGTTATCAATGCGGAACACGTTTTCTCGGCTTCTCCCCTGTGTACATTCTATCTCATGACTGCGGTGTATTTTGCAATTGAATGAGTGGGTATTCTCACTACTCCATCGCCTTGCAAAGTTCAGTGTCGATGGTGGTTTCGAAACGGAGAAAAGTGCAGATTTCCCCCAGTGTCTTTCAGCCATGCTAGATCTTCCCAACAGGTCAGATGAAGAAACGAATGAACCGTATCTTCTTTCAGGTCGATAGGAGCTTAACATGCAAGATGTATCCTGACATGATCATGGTAATCATCTCGTGAGGGTTCTTTTTAACCTTCGAGTCAAAATCATATCATAGAAAGTACATGGTATCGATGTCCTAATTGGGTCTTTGTAGTATCCATAGGAAAAGCAGCTAATTTTTTTTTCTTCAAAATCAGTGAAAAATGACCTTGAATCAGAATGCAGAGTACATCAAAAGCAATTGGTCCATCATTATTTTGTTGGTTTTGCTGATCCACTCCAAATACGGGCTTATTTTGAGAACATAATCATTTTGCTTTTTGTTTACATACTTTCATCTTAATCAAGCCTAATGTGCCTACATATATAATCTGACCTTTTTCTCCATTCCATGGTTCTAAAAAAAAGCGTCCGGGTCACATCATAATAATTATGAGTCAGTTCCCCCTCACATTCATGAATCCCCTCGAGTTAAATCTCCCGATAAAATACACTTAGATTCCTTGGTTACCGTGATAGCTTCTTGTAAAAGAAAGATTATCAATAACGAGATTTCCTTGATTTCAACTGATAAAAATTCACTTTTTTTCTTTTCCTCTCTCTTCCTCTTTGATGCTTTTTATTATTATAATTTCCTCCAATAAACTTCGTGAGGCTCTTTGAATGGCAAATCCACTCTCTTGCAGTCAGCTCTCAGGAACGGAGCCAGAAAACGGATAGCATAAAGTTATTAAAGAAAATCACGTGAGAAATACAAAAGACAAAGAACGCAAGGACGCCTGCTGTGACATCATAGTATAATAAAACTGACGACTGCAGGGCGACAAATACTCCAGATTCTAATTGGCGCTATAATAATGATGTCAATTTATGGAAGATGGGTGGAAAGGTATGAGGGTTAGGGGTATATATCATTGTAGAAGACAAGTCTACACTGAGGAAGCAGGGTATATGCTGAGAGAGAGAGTAGCGCGTATTTAGAGAGATTATAGAGAGAGATGGAGGGGAAGAGAGAATAGATAGAAAGAGAGAGGGAGAGGGTGAGAGAGAGAGAGAGAGTGAAGGGGGAAAGATCTAGAGAGTCACAGAGAGAGAGAGACAAACAGACAGAGAGAAAGAGAGAGAGAGAAGGACAGATAGATAGAGAGAGAGAGAGAGAGAGAGAGAGAGAGGTGGAAGAGGTGGGGGCAGAAACGGAGAGAGATAGATTTCGAGAGAGTGAGAGAAATAACGGATGGATTATGGGGTGATGGGGGAGTTTCCTAAAATAAGGTTCAGAACAGTTCGTGAAGGGTGCAATTAATAAATCTTCCAAGTTCTCATAGATGGTTGTTGACAGAGTAGTGATTTATCAAGGCAATTATAGACGTAATTATAAAGTCGTTTCATGACGCGCATCATAACCACTTCTAATTCTTTATTTGTTTATTCAGTCATAAACAGCGGAATAAAATAGGTCATCGCTTCAATCAGGTATGTCGCCCTCGAACAAGTGCCTCTGCCTCCGATGTCTTCAATCACCCCGCGTCGCAAACTAAGACAGCTTGTTAAGTAGAGTTTCTATTCCACTGCTGAAAGCTTCATTGTCTGAAAATAATTCCGAATTCGATTGCAGATTCTCTCGGATGACAAACCAATCTGGAAGAGTATTTTGAATCGTCAATATTGCGAAGTCTGGGAATGATGGATGCCACGCCGACAGAAGTTTTAAATCTCCGGAACCTTGCCTATCGCCATCCCTCTTAAGGCTCCGGATGATATTCGAATCCAACGAGAAAAGGTTCCCCAACCCTCATTTATTTCTCTTTCCTTCTCTTTTCCTCTCCCTTGTTTCTTTCTTCTTTTTTTTC